>OZ005749.1:11407538-11605038 GCA_963930835.1 Spongia lamella | reverse complement strand
ACAGAAGGATAGCATCAACTTACAAGCCAAAGAAGAGGCTTGCTCAGAAGATAAAAATGTTACAATTAGAAGTAGAGAGGAAACTGATTGTTAAGCAGTCACCAGAAGAAAACATGTACAAAGCTGAAATGGAGAACTGTTATGCAACAGATTAACCAACTCTATATACGTTAATGAACCAAGCCATAAAATTAAAACTCATAAAAAACAAAATTAGAATTAAAAATAGCATAAACTTTCAAAAAAATTTAAAAGGCTACAGCTACTGTAGGTAGCTAGCTACTAAAATAAATTAAAAGGACTGTGCTGACTGTTGTAATGTTTTTGCTCAGATATTTATTGGTTCTTTAAGTATATGTGTGTTTTTAAACATTGCATAAAAATTAATAATAATTAGCGTACGGGTATAGCTCAATGCCTACTGTGTCATGGTAGTTGTAGCATAAGGTAAAGCATTTGCAGCTAGTCAGCTGCTCCACAATGGACTACTCCTAAGCGTATACTTCAACTCCTGTGTCTACAATGACTATGGCCAATGGCATATTGTGCCTTCCTAGTCTCTTACGTGCATGCCTATAGCCAGCTGTCTGCTACCATCCTATGTCTCTACAGTTACTTACTCTTCCATGCCCACTATGCGCTTTTGTCTACTTATAATAATTACTTTACAGCAATACAATAACAAATAGTTCCTAAAAATACCTGAAGCGTTGAGTATGCAGGTATCTCTACCAACCATGCAGAACAAGTTTAAGAGTAATACCAGTTTTAAATTCTTTACCAGCTTTGCAACTGAAGTCAGGGTGCTCACTTAAAGCCTAATACATATCGAGTATCTTAGATTCACATGGCCATGGTCAGATCCTTGTATATATACATGATGGGGGTTATTGAATAATCACATGTGCATAGCTAAATAACATGCATACGTACATGTGTTTCTGACAAGCTTGAGCTCTCATGGAACTGAACAAACCTTCCCTATAAAAATAATAGTAAGTGCAAATGCAATCCACAAAATTTTAATTTGAGGCAGTTGACGGGAAACAAGTGATCCGGAGTACGTATAATTTATGTACATGTACTGTGATGTACTGTGGTCATATGACTCATATAATTATACGTACTCCAATAAAACAGTAAGTTTGTAGCACAGATAGGCAATACCTATATGTATATATACTGTAGCCTGCAACTCTAGCAGCTGTGAGCTCAAAGTGATAAATTTATCATGATCATGTGTATATGATCACACACATGCACCATGGTCAGCTATAGCTAGCTAGCTCATGAATCGAAGCATTTGAAGTATATATACATGTGCTTATGGTCTGCACAGCAAAATCAGGCTTGTATAATACTATAATACTAACAGATACTAACTTCGTAAAATCTGAGTCAACACAAGTACTAGTACAGGTATACGTAGACAAATTAAAGTCAGTATCTGAAGTGGCTTGGATACTAAGAAATACAATGTCTGTCTATGTGTGTTGACTAAGTTTTACGTTAACGTTGTTAGTATCTATTAGTATTCAAGCCTGGTTTTGCTGTGCTGGTTTATATTATGTTAGTAGATGTTGCCATCAATGCCATGTGATGCATGATTATAATTTTATATTAATTATCATGATAATATTATTATATATTACATATATAGATATTTTACGGTATCTTCATGCTATCTATACTTAAATGATTGATGCAGGAATGACGGTAAGCCATGACAATTATATATAATTATTATTATAGTGATGATAATGGTAATAATTAAAGCATACAAAGCAATACAATTATATTGAAAAATAATGTGTAAAAGTTCAGTTTCTACCGTATATAGTTCGTATGTGTGTGCAATGACCTAATAATAAATACAAGACAAAACATAAATAGTCCATGTTAAAAAATCGAGTTCAGTGTTCAAAGTTCAGTGATCAGCTTCCGGTGAAGTTGTAACTGCTTGCATTAGAGAACAGAGAGTCAAGCAGTTGGAAAAGTGTTATGTTGAATGAACTTCGACTAACAGTTTCACTAAATCTTAGCACAAGCGTTCCTCTATCAAGATCAAAGTCGAAGCTTTCGAGTTCTGGTTTAGTAGTATCTTGGGTAAAGTTTCCTACTGGCAAGCCATCCATTATAGACCTCGGGACTACTGGATTTCCACTAGTGTCCTGGGCTGCATCCTCAGTGTATGACAAGAAAGTGGTATTTTCATCAACCGCAAGAGCAGGTCTCTGCTTGATCTTGTTCAAATCATCAATTGAGATGGAAAAGTTCACCACATTTCTGTCGATCCTACTAGCATTACCAGCAGTGAGAGTGTAAAACAAGTTACTATCAGTTGTGTCATTGAGTGTTTGAACACTCTGTAACGTCAATCCAGTGGGATCAATTGCATTTGGTCTGACAGCTTCAGTAAATGTGAGCACCATGTACCCAAAGTTCATATCCAGATCAAAACCTTGTATTGTTGGGAATGATGCATCTTGGATCACTGCTGTTGCTTGTAGTGCATTATCTGGAGTGATTTCTTCAAGTGGATTATCAGCATTGTCATAAACTGAAGCAAACTCAATGTCAAGGTATGTATCATTTACAGTATTAGCAATTTCTTCGATATCCTTGATTTGATCAAGATCTGAATCAATCAAATTGATCATCACCATAGTTTGATAGACTCTAGCAATGGTACCATCAGTCAAGGTAAAGATTACAGTATCATTGTCACTTGAGTCAATGTTCCTTAAAGTGATTGCAGTGAAGTTGAGTGTATCTGCATCAACAGCTTCAGAGAAGTTCAATGTCAACACCGCTGAGTTTAGATCAAGACTAAATGCTTTAAGAGTCACATTAGTTGTATCAGCAGTGAACTCAGTTACAGGAGTAGCATTTGATGGTAATATTGGTTGTATTTGGTTCAGATTATTGTCACGTACAGAAAATGATGTCAGAGTCAAAAATGTGTTATCGGAGGTATTTCCATATGGTTCAAACTCTGTAGCTAGATTTGTGATGAGCTTAATTTCATTAAGATCAAAATCTGACAGTTGTACTGTGATATTAGGACCATCATTGACTGATACTGTACCTTCAGTTAAGTTGTAAACAACAGTTGTGTTTATAAAAATGTTTTCATTTTGTAAACTAACTTCAGTAACATTGATACTGGACGCCTGTACAGTCTCTGAGAATATCAAGTAGAGGGTACCAAGGTTCATGTCTAGAGAGAAGCTCTCGAGCATTGGGGGGTTCATATCTTGAATGACTACAGTGGCATTTAGAGCAAGTGTTGTATTGGTAGGAATGACTCTGTTGGAGTTACGGTCAGTCAGAGCTAACTCAGTGATGTTAATAAAAGTGTTTGATGTGTTTGCGGCCAAGTCTAACATTATCTTCAGTTCATTCAGATCTGCCGTAGCAAGAGAAATTGTGACCACTGGACCATACTCTAGAACAACATCACTTTCTTCACTGAGTGAATATTGCTGTGTTGCAAATCTTGCTCTGTTTTGTAGTGTAAACTCTGTTACATTAAATGAATACACATCTACAGTTTCTGAGAAGGATAAAATTAATGATTCAGTGTTTAAATCAAGTACAAATGACTGCAAAACTGGTCTAGTTTCATCAGGAATGTATGATTGTACTGAAGCTGCAGTTAGAGCATCTTGTAATGGTATGACAGCTTGGCCACTCTGATCAAGTATTGTTTCATTGCCAACAACAAGCCAAGCAGTTTCATTATCAAGAGCAACACCTCTTGCTTTAATAACATCAAGATCATCATTGGTGATTATCACAGTTATCATATAATCATTGACTGCATACAACAATGAGCCGTTAGTCAGTGTATAGCGTGCTCCTTCAGTAGAGTTCCGCTCTGATTGGAGTGTTATTCCTGATGGTACAAAACTAGAAGCATTCACTGTCTCAGTGAACCGCAGTGTTAGGTGACCAAGATTCATATCTAAATCAAAATTGGCAATTCTCGGGCTGGTGGTGTCATATATGAATGAATCAGCTTCTTTAGCTATAACAACATTCAACATATTATTATTCATGTCAGCAATAAAGTGTGGTCCAAGCGCTATGTAAGAGTTCATCATTGATGTAAAGAGACTTTCATTTGCTTTGATTTCATTTAAATCATCATTTGTGAGATACAGCTGAAGTCTAAAGCCATTAGAGGAGTTGGTCATCACTTTGCTTAGTGTGTAAATAACAGTTCCATTTTCTTTATTGAGGAATCTTAATGCAGAGATGTTCAGTGAACTAACATTAATAGCTTCATCAAAGTGCAATATCACTAAGCCAGTGTTCAGGTCAAACATAAACGCATTGAGAGTTGGTGAAACAAGGTCGGGATAGAATGTTGATACGTTTAAGTCTTGTTCATCATTGGGATTACCAGCCATGTCAAGAACTGTTCTGTTGACTATTGATAACTGTGTCGTGCTGTTGTCCACTGCCAGGTCAGTATCTAACTTGATTCTATCCAAATCTCTCATTCCAAGAGCAACAATAATGACAGCGGAATCATTTGGCATGACACTTGATGAGTTGGAAAGTGTAACAAATGTATCATTGACATCTGACATAACAGTGATCCCACTCAGTATAATATCACCAGCAGAAACAGTTTCATCAAAAGTCAGTGACAATTCATCGCTGCTAATGTTCAAGCTGAATTCAAGTAATACTGGACTAGTTGTATCAAAAACATAGACACCAGCCTTTTGAGCTTGTTCTGTTTCAACTTCTGTAAGATTGAAACCACTGGTATCATACACTACATCAGATGTTAGTGAGATATAAGTGTTCTCTATGTCAGTTGCCAGTCCTCGTATTCTTTTAATTTCATTCAAGTCACTTATGGTTAGGTTGATAGTAATGGTTGGATCATCAACAGTAGAATGTTCACCATCAGTTAAAGTGAAGTTATACAGAGCTGCATTAGCACTGGACTGCAGTGTGACTCCTGTTACATTGAACGTGCTAGCATTGACAGTTTCTGAGAAGTTTAGAGTCAGCACTCCTGTGTTCATGTCCAACTCAAAGGCATCAAGAGATGGATTAGTGTTATCTGGTACAAAGGATTTCACTGGAACAGTATATCCATCCTGTAGATCAATATCATTGAAATACATGTCCATAACTGAACCATTATATAGATAGATATAAGTGTTGCTAACATCAGTGGCTAAGTTTAGCATACGCTTGACAGCATTCATGTCATCATTTGATAGCATAAACACTAAATCAAGTCCATTGCTCATTGTCATTAGGTTTCCTCCAGTAAGCAATACAGTTTCAGTGGATAGATTAGTATGATTAGTATTGTGCAACTCAACATTTGTAACATTGAATGAATCATAGCGAACAGGCTCAGAGAAGCTAAGAGTCAATAAACCAGCATCAACAATGCTTAAATCAAATGATTCTAATACTGGCTTGGTGGTGTCTGGTGTATAACCACTTGCTGGAATAGCAAAAAAGACTGATATTGGTATCACTTCAAGATTCACCATATCAAAAGCTGAGCCTGTATCAATGTAAATATAAGATGTATTGTTATCGACTAGGAGGTTGTTTGTAGCTTCTAGTTTGATTGAATTGAGGAGATCAAATGTGAGAGTCAAATCAATGATGTACCAATCATCGATGCTAACATTAGAGCCTGTCAGTCTAATACGTGGATTCATACTTCCTTCACCTTGTTCCCTCAAAACAATAAAGAGTTGTGGATCAACAGTACTAGCATTGATGACTTCTGAGAATGTCAGGCTTACAACACCAGCATCAACATCAACTGAGAAAGTATCCAAATGTGGTCGTCTGGTATCTCCAGTATAGCCACTCAATTCAATCAACTTAGCTTCTTCATTGCTTATATTACTTGATGGATTCAAGACCATATCAAGTGCTGTTCCATTGGCTATGGATAAGTATGTGTTCTCATTTGATGTAGCCACCATAGGCCTTGATTGAATATTGACAAAATCAATAAAAGCTAAGTCTATTATGATGATAAGACCATTGTTTGATAATACTGTACCATTGGTCAAAGTGTAGTATAATGTGTCATTATCAGTGGAAACACTTGCACTTGATTGTACAGTTATTGTACTGAAGTAAATACTGCCTGACTGGACTGGCTCAGAGAATGTCAGACCGAGTATTCCTTCATCCATGTCTAGTGTGAAGGCAGTTAGTTCAGGTTGAGTTGTGTCAGGAGTAAACACATCAATAGGCAGACCCTGAGTAGCATCATCTAGTGTGCTCAATGGATTATTGTTAATATCATAAACAGTTGTGTTTATGAAGCGTAGGTATACAGTCTCATTACTAATGGCCAGCTCTTCTAGTAGTTTGATAGCATTTAGATCTGATGGCAGTAATGTTATTCTGGCAACAGTAAGGTTCCATTCTATAGACTGTTCACCTTGTAATTGATAAACTGCAGAAATATTTGTGATGAACTCTTCACTTTGCAGCCACAATCTGGTTGTGTTCAATCGATCTTCATCCACAGTCTCAGAGAACACGATAGTCAATACACCGCTATTCATATCCAAGTCAAATGAGATGATCTGTGGCTTAGTGACATCCTCAATGATATTATATACCATCAATGCATCAGAAGGTGACCTTGCAACAATATAATTGCCATTCATGTCAGCCACAGTTACATTGGTAAATGAAATGTAGCCAGTTGCTTCCATTGTGTAGAAGTGGCTCAAATTTTTCATACGATTAAGATCATATGCTGTCAAGTTCAGTACGATGACTGTAGAGTTCTCAATGGTGTACATGTCTTCAGTAGTAATGTCAAGGATACTGGGTGGGTTCATCATACTATTCTGCAGTGTAATTTCCGTTGGCATAAATGTATTCACATTAACAGTTTCACTGAAGGTTAGTAACAAAGATCCAATGTTGTAGTCAAACACAAATGAACTCAGCTGTGGTGGTGTGATGTCAGCAGTAAAGTTATCAGTGATTACTGGAGTATCAACTGCTTCGTTGTAGTTCCCTGCCATATCTGCTAATGAGGAACTGTTAATGGTAAGATATGTTGTTTCATTATCCACAGCCAAAGCAAAGTCTGCCTTAATCAAGTTCAAATCACTGTCTCCAATTTTAATGATCATCACAGCTCCATTAAGTAAATTGACAGTGCTGTTAAGTGTTAATTGATATGAGCTGCTGCTGGTATTACTGGAAGAATACAGAGTAAAGCCATCGACACTGATGGAACTTGCATTAACTGCCTCATCAAAACTAATAATCAATTCACCAGTATTCAGATCTAGTTCATAAGAAACTAATTCAGGAGAAGTTTCATCTCCAATATATACTACATTTCTGCTAACGTTTGTTACTATTCCATTCATGTTCATATCTTGCACAGTATCATCCAAGAACTGAACAAACGTATCATTTACATTAGTAGCAAGTTGTTCTTCCAGCTTAATCCTGTCCAAGTCATACTGCGGAATGACAAAGGTAATAATTGTACTGTCATTTATACTGGGTGTGCTTCTTTCCAGTGTGACACGTGGCATTGGTGGAGACAGTACAGTGTTTTCAACTGAGATATAAGTGGTCATCACTGATGATGCATTGATAGTCTCATCAAATGAAAGCGTTAGTATTCCCATGTTCATGTCGAGTTCAAACAGAACAAGTGTTGGTGGTGTGGCATCTTCCTTGAAGTTAGCAGCTTGTAGTGGTATGTCATCGGTTACTGCAATGATTGGGTTAAAGAACGTATCTTCAACTGTTAGATTAGTTAATGATAAGAAGGTTGTTTCATTAGAAATTGTCAGTTCTGTTAATCTCTTCATTTCATTGAGATCTGTGATGTTCAAGAATAAAACAAGAACTGTATCATCTGATGGTACAACAAGACCGCCAGTCAGGGAATACACTGTAGTATTAGTAGTGTCATTTGAGGCATATAGTGTCAGTTGTTGTGGTCTAAATGTACTGTATGATACTACCTCACTAAACGATAATGTGATCGTACCAACATTCATGTCTAAGTCAAAACTTTCAATTTGTGGATTGATTTCATCTTTTGTAAAGTTTGTGACTTGCAAAGCCGAACTGTTAATAATTGGTTCAACAGGGTTACCATTCATATCAGCAATAAAGTCACTAGCGATAGAAACAAATGTATCATTTCTATTTGTTGACAGGTTTCGCATTCTGTTCAGAGCATTAACATCTGTTACGGTCAAATAAATTTTAATCACTGTGTTATTATCCGTAGAGCTGTTGGTACTGCTGATACAGTAAAACTGTTGAGGACCATACTTGTTATTCTGAATGCACAAATTTGTAGGATCAATGCTGTTAGCGTTAACAGTTTCATCAAAGAATAGACACATCACAAAGGTGTTCATGTCAAGGTTAAATCCGGTCAATATTGGAGCAGCGGTGTCATTAATGAAGACACTAGCCAGTTGTGCCACACCATTGGGTATTGCTACTAGTGGATTGTTTGATAAGTCTTCTATGGCTCCTTCTCCAATAACTATATATGTTGTGTCTCTACTAACAGAGATGTTAGTATTCTTTTTGATTGCATTCAGATCATCAATGGTCAAGGTAAGAGTAACGATAAGTCCGTCATCTGACCTGTTACTTGTGCCACCATTCAACCGGTAATAATCATAACTATTAGTGACATTCTGATCATTCTGAATGGTGATACTTGATGGATCAAAAGTGGTCAAGTTGACAGTGTCAGAAAATGTTAAGTACAGTTCACCACTGGTCATGTTCATGGTAAAGTTATTCAGTACAGGAGGCTCCTCATCAGCTGTATAGTTCAATACTGGTAGAGCATTTCCATCTGTTATTGGAACAACATCAATTCCAGCAGTATCATCAATCAGGGTGGCCGCTATTGTCATATAGGTGTCAACTGCACTGCGTGCTAATCCAGTGTTTGATTTTAATCTCAGTAGATCATTATGTGAAAGATCCAACACTATAGTGTATCCATCTGGACTAGATGTGGTGCTTTCTCTGGTAGGTACAAAAGTACGACCTTCTGAACGCGACATTGCATGTTGTAAAGTGATGGATGTAGGATTAAATGTTTCAGAAAGTACTACATCATTAAATGATAATGTAATGGCGCCTATATACACATCCAGTAGGAATGAAACGAGGCTTGGTCTGGTCTGATCAGGAATCAAATTATTAGCCTGCAGTCTTGGTTCATATACCACTGGATTTTCACTTGTGTCAGTAAAGGCACCTTGTGTGAGTTCCAAATATGTGTTGCCTCTGTTGGTGGCAAATTGTAAGTTCAGTTTTAAGAGAGTGATGTCTGGTCTTGTTAGACTCAGTGCTACAATTATTTGCCCAACTCCAAGGAAGTTAGAATCAAATATACATCCAGACAACACAAGTGAGGCTTCATCACCAGTAGAATTATGTAGAGTAATGCCACTGCAATCAATGTTAGAAAATTGCACTGGTTCATTGAAGGTTAGTGTTAGTATGTCGCTATCCATATCAAGTGCAAAGCTCGTAAGTTCTGGATCAGTTGTATCACTAGTGTAGTTTGATACCTGTAGAGCACTTTCTGTGCTAACTGGAATAACATTGTTAGGAGTAAATGCTGTATCAGTAATGGTCCTTGCAGTAATGGCAATATAAGTGTTTGAGATGTTCTTAGCAAAGTATGACGCCTTCAGTATATTGACATCAGCAACATCTAGTTGAACTGCAATCACCGTACCATCAGGACTGCTGGTGATACCATCTTCATTGAGCTGATACTGGTAAAATAAACTAGACATATTTGAACTACCTTGGATAGTAATGCCATTGGATTGCAAGGATGATGCATCTACAGGTTCATTAAATGATAAGGTTAGATTGCCATTGTTCATATCTAAGTCAAAGCCTACTAGCTGTGGACGTACTTGGTCATGGCCAAAGAATTCAACGATGTATCCAAATGGCCGGAAAGATGATGGCTGAATTGGATTTCCTACCATATCTACTACAAGATCTGCAGTAAATGCAATGTAACAATTACCCCTGTGAGTACAGAGGAAATTATTTGCTTGAACTTCATCTCTATCTTCAGGTAACAGTGTGAATTGTACAATGTTAGTATCATTATCAGTTGTAAAGCCCCCTCTGAGGTTAACCATTGTTAATGGCCTCTCAAACAAATCTTGCAAAGTTACAGTGGCAAAATCGAATGAAGATGTATCAATGGTCTCTGAGAATGATAGTGTAATGACTCCAGCAGCAAGATCAATTCTGGTGAACTCTTCTAATGCAGGTCTTGTGGTGTCATTCACAAAGTTATCAACTTGTACTGCAAAATCATCAGGTATTGCTTCAATGGGTATATCCACCATATCTCTTACTGCATCCTGTTCAAATGTAAGGTAACAATTTGCAGCTTCATAACAGAATTGCTTGCGTTTGATTTCATTCAGATCGTAAGTACTAAATGTTATGTTTACTGAAGCTGCATTCATAGATTGTACTGTGCTGGTAGTCAATGTATGATTTGCTGTAATTCTGGTTGTGTTGTCCTGCAAAGTAAATCTTTCTTCCATCAATGAACTGACATTGACCGTCTCATTGAAATGTAATGTCAATATGCCAACATTCATGTTAACATCAAAGCTCATCAAAATTGGTCTCTGCATGTCAGTAATCAAAATGGAAACAGGCAAAGCTTGCTGGCTGGTTATTTCTACTATGGGGTTGTCACTTGTATCACTAGCTGCTATTGGGTTGACAGCTAACCAAGTGGTGTCATTGCTCACTGCTAGCCTGTCAAACCTTCTGATTTCATTCTTGTCCAAAATACTCAATGTGTAATATAGTGTAGTGTTGTCATCTAGTATGACATTGCCTCCACTTGCAGTGTAGTATTGTTCAGGAGTGGCTGATTGTTCATTTACAAATGTAAGTCCAGTTGGATTGAATGAGCTTGCATTCACTACCTCTGAGAAATACAGTGTGAGAAGATTGTAGCGCAAATCTAGATCAAATCCTATAAGGTTTGGACGTACTCTATCTCTGATATATCTTGACGCTCTTATAGCTGATTCAGTAGACAACGGTAGAGCATCATTACCAGCCAAGTCCTCGACAATTTTGGATGGCATCGATAGATAAGTTGAGTTTTGATCAACTGCTAGAAGAAGTAGATCTTTAATAGCATTAAAGTCATCAACAGTCAGAATTATTTGTATCACTGCATCACTCAACTGGATGAATGTACCATTTGTTAATGTATAGTTTTGTAGTGGCAACATTTCACTACTCTGTAGAGTAATGTGTTCAGTAATAAAGGTTTCATTTAGTACTGCTTCAGTAAATGTCAATATGATAGCACCTCTGTTTGCATCAAATACGAAACTGTCAACAATTGGAGGAACCAAGTCAGCATCATTCATCGTGGCCTGTAGTGCTGGAGATGTGATCAGAACTAACAAATTTTTATTCATATCAGCAACAGCATTTTGGGTTACAGATAAATAGGTATCATTATTAATTCCTTGTCCAATTGGTGGCCTCAATCTGATTTCTTCAAGGTCAAATTCTGTAACAGTGATGGTGATTTCAGTGGAGTCAAACAGTGAAACATTTCCTCCAGTTAAATTATAAGCCAGCAAGCCTGATAGTGAAGATTTCAGCTCAAACTGAGTTACATCAACTGAACTGGCATTAACAGTTTCTGAAAAGGTCAGTACAAGCAACAATGGTGGAAGAGTGTCTATCATATCTAATCGATAAGATTCTAGTACGGGACTGGTTTCATCTGGTACATAGCCATCAGCTAATACAGCAACCACAGGTATAAGTGGGTTAGAGGAGGTATCATTGATAAAGCCAGGTGCTAAGGTAATGTACGTGTTATTTACATTAGTGGCAAGAGATGTTAGTATCTTAACAGCATTTAGATCAGAATCTGACAGAGCAATAACTAAGGTTGGTCCATTAGGTGTCACAAGATATGATGTATTTGTAATATTGTAAGCAGTTCCTTCGTTATTCACTAGTGTTATCCTTGTAACGTCTATGCTGGAAACATCCACTGTTTCTGAAAAGTTGAACGATAACTCACCTTCATTCATATCTAAGTAAAATGCAGTGTATACTGGTGGTACAAAGTCTTCTGTAAAATTGGACACCTGTGTGATTGTGGGTGTGACTGGATTTTGATTCATGTCAAAAATAGTCATATTAGTAATGGACACATAAGTGTTATCTGTACTTGTAGCAAAGTCAGATGAATTCTTGATGAAGTTGGCATCATTATATGTTAAACTGAATTCTACTACTGTACTATCTTCAGATAGTAACTGACCTCCAGTAAGTCTGATCGACACGTTAGGCATTTGTCCACTGTACAGAGTAACTTCAGTGAGGTTTAGTTCACGTACACTAACAGTCTCGGAGAAGTAGAACGTCACTATATCACTGCTGATATTAAAATCAAATGCTGTCAGTTCTGGTGGAGTTCTGTCCTCAACATAACATGATGAATTCACTTGGATAGTAGCAGGAACAATAGTGTTGTTTGCATTATCACTGACAAGAGTATCGATAAAGTAAATGTATGTGTCAGCACCAGATGTAGCAAGGTTACGCATTCTTTTAATCTCATTGACATCATCAAGTAACAAGTCAATCTTCACAGTTAAACTGTCGTTGCTTGAAACATTTCCTCCATTCAGTGATACATATTGACTAATTGGGTTGTTCTGTATTGTTGTGCTGGTTGGCATCACTGAACTAACATTAATAGTTTCTGAGAATGTTAACTCTAAGAATGGAGCACCGTCCATATCTAAACAATAGTTAATAATTTGAGGTGGTGTGATGTCTGGGAAATGTGATGTAACAATCAAAGCATCATTGGCATTAATTGGAATAATTGGATTACGATTCATATCAAATACTGTTCTACTGCTGATATATAAATATGTATCCAATTCATCTGTAGCTAACATTGTCAGCTCTTTCAAATTGTCCAGATCATATTTAGTCAGAGACACGTTAACAGTAACTCCGGTATATGATGGGGTAGGTGTACCTCCAGTGAGGGTATAACTTTCAGTAACTTCAGAAATGTTTTGGTTATCTTGGAATGTGATCTGTGAATAGTTCAAAGAGCTAATATTAACAGCTTCATCAAATACTAGTATGAGAATCTCATCATTTAAGCTGATAGAGTATCTTAATAAGTTTGGTCTGGTAGTATCTGGAGTGTAGTTGGAAGCCATGATACCATCAATACTAACAATGGTGACAGCTGGATTATTTCCTCCCACATCTCTTATCACTTCAGCTCTTAGTGTAAGATATGTATCATTACTGTTAGTAGCTAAGTCATCCCTCATCTTGATGGCACTAGAATCGGTAAAGGACAAGTCAACAATCACTAAATATCCATTAGAGCTGTTGGAATTGCCACCAGTAAGTTGATAAATGTTGTTTACATCAGTACCTTCAATATCACTTTGTAGCCTGATAAACTGAGTCATTAGAGTATCAACATTAACAATGTCATCAAAGGTAAGTGTTAACTGTTCACTGTCCATATTGAGTGTAAAGTTAAGCAGTCTGGGACTTGAAACATCTGGATCATACCTTTGCACTTGCACTGGTGAATCAGAAGACACTTCTACAAGTTCATTTCCAGCCATATCTAAAATTATTCCTTGAGGTAACGACACAAAAGATGTATCGGCATCTTCAGCTAAAAATTCGTTATTCTTAATGTTCAGTAAATCTTCCCTATTTATGGTAACTCGTATAGCTACCTTCAAATCTGAAGTATAAGCTACATCGCTTTGACCAAGATTATAACTACCGTTACCATCAGAGTTGTTGTGTAGAACTATAAGGGTGGTGTTGAAAGAATTCAAGTTCACTGGTTCTGAGAAGGACAAGTATAGAACACCTTCATCCATGTCTAAGCGTGTTGCAGCAATGAGAGTGACATTAATAGCATCCCTTGTATAATTTTGAACTTGCATAGCATCATTTGAAGTCACTTCTATTACAGGATTTCCCCCAACGTCTTGTATCAACTCGCCTGGGAAAGATATGAAAGTGTCATCTTCAGAAGTTCCTAGTGTTTCGGCGACTTTGATGTCAACCACATCATCAGGATCTAGTTCAAATTCAATGTATGGAACGAATAACATGGACTGCGTATTCTCTTGTCTAAGTTGAATAGAAACATTGGCATTGGAACTAGCATTCTGTAGTGTAATTCTTCTAGCATTAAATAGTCCAAAGTTGACTGTTTCATTGAAGTACAGTGTGATGTTATGATAAGTGAGATCAAAATCAAATGCTAGTAGCATTGGTGGTGTTGAGTCTGGAATAATCACTTGTGGAAGTTCTACTGTGTTGATGATCCTACTATCATTTACAGCTCTTATTACATTACCGAATCTGTCTGATGCAAACGATGATCTTAATCTAACAAAACAGTCCAAGGCATCAACACAAAGACTGGTAAAGCCTTTGATCAAATTCAAGTCATCATTAGTCAATAATATGGTTACATTAACGCTATCATTTGACAGGACCATTCCGTCACTCAACTGAACCTTTTGCAAGTTTTCAGTGGTATCAACTTGATGCTGTAGAGAAAGAGCAGTGACATCTATAGTTGAGGCATTTATAACTTCTTCAAACTGCAATATAATGAGACCCATGTTAAGATCTAGCACTTCAAACTGAACTAAGAAAGTTGGTCTAGTGTCCTTTACATAATCAATTGGTCCTAGTGGATGTGTCATATTAATAGGAATGATTGGGTTTTCCATTGTATCATTGGCTAATAATGTAGTATGTGATAGATAACAGTCATTTATACTGGAGCAGAGTGGTAATCTTGTTAATTCATCACGGTCTACTTTCAGTAGGTCAATCACAATAACATCACTTGTACTACCACGAGGTTCTCCGCCAGTGAGATTGTACATCACATTTCCAATCGGTTCATTAAGGAAAGTTATAGCTGTCAAATTAAGTGATGATATGTTTACTGCCTCCGAGAAGGAAAGAGTAAGGTTTCCATAATTGAAATCAATTTCAAAGGAGTTCAATTTAGGCCTGGTCGCATCTTGTATCACCAAGGATGCTTGCAGTGCATTTTGGCTTGATATAGGAACCAATGAAATATCTGCTCTGTCTTCAGCGGTACTTTCTACAACTGTAATGAATGTGTTATCTACAGAAGTTCCTAGATCTGATTGAGCTTTTAAGATATTTAAGTCAGAAAAGCTAAATCTGATGGTAATAACAGAAAGGTTGGTTCTTTCATAAGAGCTTGAGTTAGTAAACATGAAAGTCTGAGAGGCTCCCATCATCCTGTTCTGCAGCAATAGAGTAGTCATATTAAAAGTGTCAGGATTGATTGTTTCAGAGAAGTACAAAATAACTGTCTCGTTCTCCAAATCAAGTGTAAAATTCTGTAACACTGGTGGTGTAAGATCTGGTTCCACCAGGATAGCTTGTCTGGCATTAAATGAAAAGATAGGTACGACCAGATTTCTTGCCATGTCTCTAACAGTAAATCTTGTGAATCTCAAAAAGGTATCGTTCATGGTGGTAGTCAAATTAGTTATATCTTTTAGCATATCAGAGTCCCTCCTTCCAATGTACACGTAAACTGTTGTGCTGTCTGGTCCTTCAGTATGGCTATCAGTAGTTAAACCCAGTGAAGCTGTAAAGTTGTCATATTGTGAATTCTGGAATATCGTCAGTGAAGTATCAAAAGATGACATATTCATTGTTTCACTAAACGACAGTAATAATATACTATCATTAATTGACAATTGGTATTCTATAAGGTATGGTCTAGTGGTATCATTTGTAAGCATGTCAACTTGTTGTGGAGCACTAAATGCTAATATTCCATTACCAGAAGTATCAAAAACTGTGTCGAAAGAGAAATTAAGATATGTTGTCATAACTAATGTTGCTAGGTTCTGATAGAATTTAAGATTATTCAGATCAAAGTCAGATATTGTAACAGTCAAGACAAGATCATTGTAATCACTAACTGTACTATTTTCAGTCAGATAATATGCACTATCTGGCATTGAAGAGTTATCACTGACAAACTGAATTTGTTCTATGACAAGGGTGGATGCATCTACGACTTCATCAAATGTAAGTGTGAGAATGCCAGTGTCAAGGTCAAAGTTGAAGTTATCCAACACAGGAGGGCTGATGTCCAAGGTAACATTATTTGCTTGCATTGCTGTACCATCATAGATACCTATTATTGCATTTCCTGCTAAATCTTCACAGCTTGCATTGGTCAGTGTTATATATGTATTGTTGATGGAAGTAGCTAATCCTTCAATACGCTTGATGTCATTCACGTCAATAACAGATGGTTGTAACACATATATTGGTCTATACTCCAATCCAGCTGGTTGTATTGTTCCTTCTTCAATTATTGAGTGTCGGAGCTCTGGTAAACTGAGGTTGGCATGTTGAACTGTCAGTGTGGTAAAGTCAAATGATGAAGTAACAATGTTGATCACTTCGGTAAAAGTGAAAACAAATGATCCTAAATTGCGATCAAAATCATAAGACACAAGTTCTGGACGTATGATATCAGGGATGAAGTCGCTCGCTACTAAAGCATCACCAGTGCTTATAGGAATGATTAGATTACCATTAGTATCTGTATATGGTCCTGCTTCAATAGCAATATAAACTGTTTCTAAATCAATTCCAAGCTGCATCATCAACTTAATAGAATTCAAGTCATCAGCAGACAGGAGTACTTGGATCTCGGGAGAAACAGTGGTAGATGCTGTACTGGACATTAATTGATGTGATTCGGCCAAAACAGTTTGTCGTCTCCTGTTCTGTAGAATAAACATGTCAGTGTTTATAGTGGAGGCTAGGATGGTTTCATTGAATGTTAAGTTAAGCCATCCTGAGTTCACATCTAGTACAAAATTGGTAAGACTTGGTGAGTTAGTATCATTAGTAAAGTCAGTTACCATTACTGCAACACCGATACTGGTGCCACTAAAATCATTACCAGACAAATCTTGAATGGCACCCTCACTGATCGATAGATAAGTATTACTCTCATCTGTTGCAATACGCATGTCTGCTTTTAATGTGTTAGTCACTTCATCTTCTAAAATCAATGTGACAATTTGTCCATCTTCTGAAATAAGACTAGTATCTTCAGTGACTGTAAGCGAGGTGTTTGCAGTTAATATGATTTCATCAGAATAAAGAGTCAAATTATTTTCTAGGAGACTGGACAAGTTCATACTCTCTGAGAAGGTTAGTGCAAGAGTAGCTGTATTCATGTCAAGGCTAAAGCCAACGAATTCTGGTGGTATCATATCTTGTGTAAAGTTTGCAGCCTGGATTCCTCTGCCATCTGTGACAGCAATGACATCAACACCTTCAGAATCGTCTATTGTAGAGGCTGTCATAGTCAGATAAGAGTTGTCAATTGATGTACCGATTCCTTGAGTTGACTTCAGATTAAAAAGATCAACAGGTCCAATATCCACAGTGACTACATAGCCATCAGTTGAATTACTGGTACTGGAGTCAGTCAGTGTATAACTGTATGTGGCTGTTGTGGCATCTTGTATGGTCATAGCACTGGCGTCAAATGTTGAAACATTTACGACGTCACTAAAGGTCATTACCAGTTCACCAATATCAACATTTAGAGTAAATGATTCTAAACGTACAGCAGTGCTATCGGTGACCAATGCTGATACTTGTATTGGTCGTTGAGCCTGTGATAAAATACCAGCAGAATCTGTTGCTAGACCTGTTACAGTGGAAAGATATGTAGAGTTAACTGATTTGGCAAGAATGCTGTTAGTCTTTACGGCAATGATGTCTGGTTGTGTTAGTTGAACAAGTATCTCTTGTGAACCGGGATTATCTGTGAAAGGTAGTGGTTCAACAATGCCACCTGTTAGTGGCACACTGACATTAGGGTTTGGTGCATCACTAGACACTAAAGTCAATGCAGATACATCTAAAGATGTCACAATAACTGTTTCACTAAACGTAATGATCAGAGTGTCAAGGTTTAGGTTCAATTCAAATTCTGTAACAAATGGAGGTGTAGAGTCATTAATATAATTCTTAGCTTGTAAAGCGTTCAGTCTTGGAATCTCCACAACGTTATTAGGAACACGTGCAACATCAGTAGCAGCAAATGAATCAATACTAAGATATGTGTTGTATGTACTCTTAGCATAAGGCAATGATCTAACCATGTTGTAGTCAATATCGGACAGCATAAAGGTTATTACATCAGATAACAGTACACCGGAGTCTCCACCTGTTAAAGTATAGTATGTCGATGAATTTCGTTGATCTTGTATATGAATTCCACTTGGTCTGATGGAGTCGACATCAATTGGTTCACTGAAGGTTAAAATAAGGCTGCCCATTTCTGCATTGAATTCGAAAGACACTAATTTGGGGTCTACATCATCTTCTACAAATGCCATTGCAATTAAACCAGGAGACTGTCCAGGTATTTGTGGGACAACTGGATTACCAGCTTTATCTTCAATGAAGCCGTCATTAAATGTGAGATAGCATGAGCCTTGACTATAGCACAGCTCTTGCAATTCTTGTATTTCCACTAAATCAGTGACAGACAATTTGATTTGTATCATAGTTCCATCCTCATCACTCGAGTTGCCACCGGTTAGTGTATACATTGCTAAAGGATTAGCAACATACAATGATTGCAGAGTTACTGATGTTACATTAAGTGATAAGATGTCAATAGTTTCTGAGAAGGTAACATCAAAAGTTCCATTTCTCAAGTTAAAAATAGAAAATTCAGTTACATATGGTGAAATGTTGTCTTCTGTCAATGCATTAACCATTGTAGGTGGAGATAATGGAACCTCTTCTACAGCAAGACCTACCATATCTTTAACAGTCTGATTAGTCAATGTTAGTATGCAGTTCCCTATACTTGTACACAACTCTAGTATACTTATCTCATTGAAGTCTTCATCTGATAAGATTATTGTAATCACAGCTCTGTTTTCATCTAGTGAATAACTGTCATTGCTCAAGGTGTACCTAACGTTGGGATCTGAATCATGCAATGTAATTTCAGTTACAAGCAAACTGCTAACATTAACGGTCTCACTAAAACTAAGAACCAATTCTCTAGTGGCAAGATTCAAATCAAAGTTTCTTAGAGTAGGTCTCTCAGTGTCATTATCAAAACTTGAGGCTTGCAATGCAGCAGAGGGTGGCACGGTGATTATGGGATTATTCATCATGTCCACAATAGAGAATGAAGCAATAGCCAGGTACGAATCACTTCTGGATGTATATAGATTAGTTGCTGTTTTGATGGCATTAAGGTCAGTTTCTGTAAGCACAAGTTCTACTACAGGTCCAAATGGAGATGAACTGTTTCCTCCTGTCAAATCATATTCTGCACTAGGTTGTCTACCAGCATTCTGAAGGGTGATTCCTTCTGGATTGAGAGACGTCACATTTACTGATTCTGAGAAGGTCAATTTTAGAGTACTTGTTGTAATCATTACTTCAAAGCTAAGCAATTGTGGTCTGACTCTATCACCATTTACAAGGCTGGCCATAAATCCTTCTATCACTCTTGATGGATTTTCTGCTAGATCAAAAATGACACCTCTGCGTATGCTGACAAATGTATTGTTCACGTCTGTCCCAAAGTCAGGCTCACTTGTGATATAATCAAGGTCATCTTCATCTAGCTGTATGTTTACAATGCTCATATTAATTCCATAACTCTCAGAGCCATTAGTCAGCATACGATAAGGACTACCGGACATTTCAGCATGTTGTAATGTTATGTAAGTGATGTTAAGGGTATCAATCAGACTGTTCTCAGACCATTGTAAGGTAAGTACTCCTGTGTTCAAATCAAGTTGCATGTCAACAAGATAAGGCAGAGCAATATCTGCTGCATAATTACGCACGGCAATGGCAAAATCATTAGGGATACCATTCAGTGGGTTACCATTAGTATCATTCACTGTGGCATTTTCCACTGATAGGTAAGACGTGTTGTTGTCAAACATAAACTGTAAATCATCTCTGATCATATCAGTATCACCATCGGTCAGAGCAATCTGAAGATAATCATTTGCCAGTAAAGTCACATTGCCACCGGATAGTGGAAGAGATGGTGCAAGCGATGAACTATTTCCTTGTAGTGTAAATCCTACAACATTTACTGACGATAAATCGATGGTTTCAGTAAACTGTATTCTTAACAATACAGGTCTATTGACACCATTAGTCATCACAAGATCAAATGCAAACACCATAGGTGGAGTGGTGTCTGCAGTATAATTGACTGCACCAGTTGCATTGTTGGCAGGAATGGCTGCAATGCTGTTGAGATTAGTGTCTTGTATAAAAGCTGATGTTATGCTTACAAAACTGTCTGATTGATTAGTAGTCAGGTTATTGATATGCTTGATAGCATTTAAATCATACCTTGATAATGTTACAACAATGACTGGCCCATCTTCTGAATCTGAAGAACTATTGGTCAAAGTGTATTGGCTACCTCCAGATCTTTGACTTTGGATGGTTAAAGCAGGTGCAAACAATGTATCAACCAATACTGCCTCTGAAAAGTATAAAGTTAGTTCTCCTGCATTTACATCCAGGCTGAAGAATTCCAGTACAGGATTTGTTCTATCTGCAGTAAATCTTTCTGCCATTAATGCATTGCTAGTATTAATAGCCAGTACAGGATTTTGTCCATTATCATAGATGGTAGCATTGTCTATAGTAATAAATGAGTTCATTCTTTCAGTGAATACACTTGAGTTTATTTTAAGGAAGTTTAGATCTTCCCTTGACATTACGAGATTAATAACAGTACCATGCTCCAGTGGATCAACGGTACCTCCTGTGAGGGGATACATGATGGTAGTATTGGTTCTTGAATTAAGAACAGTCAAGCCACTGACATTAAGTGATTCAGCATTAACAGTTTCTGAGAATGTCAACATGATTATGCTGGTGTTTAGGTTTACTGAGAATCCAACTAGTTCAGGAGGTGTTGTGTCTGGTATAACGTCTGCTGCCATATAACTATCAACAGGAGTGATTGCAGCTATTCCATTGGCACTGGCATCATAGACAGCATTCTCAGTAAATACAAGGTAAGTGTCAGTTACAGTGTTAGCAAGGTTAGTCATCCTCTTCAGTTCATTAAGATCACCAACATCCATTATCAGCCTTACCAGATAATGATGATCTTCAGAAAGACTACTATCATTGACTGAAGCCATGCCACCAGTTAAATTGTACCTTACAAAGTTTGGCAGTGAATCTCGTTGTACATTAATGAATGCAAATGCTCTTGGGTTGAGAGAAGTAACATTGACTGTTTCAGAGAAATTCAGTAAGATTTCACCACTATTAAGATCAAGGACATAACTGATCAGTGTTGGTTTCTTCATATCCAAACTATGGTTTTGTGCTTGCATGGCTCTAGTGACTGGAATTTCATTAAGAGGATTGTCACTCATGTCGAATAGTGAAGCATTTCTTACTGCAATGAAGGTATTGTTTACATCAGTAGCCAGTTCAGTAAGGGCCTGTATGCTACTCAAATCATCAAAGGTTAGTTCAATCATAAACTGTACATCACTAAAGTTAGGAACAGTAACGCCTTCAGTAAGAGTATAAAATTGAGTAGGATTAGACCTGGCATTCTGTAGTGTCAGTCCACTGATGTTGAGTGATGTGATGTTAACAGCTTCTGTAAACAACAGCGACAATTTTCCTTCATTAGCATCAAATGTAAAAGCATCCAGTTCTGGATTAGTGACATCTGGTATGAACTCTCCAACTTGCAGGCCCATTGCTGCTATTGGTATTACTCCAAGCATTCTGGTGTCTAGGATAGCTAAAGTAGTTATGGTCAAGAATGTGTTATTAATACTTGTAGCTAAGTTAGGGATCATTTTTATGCCATTAAGATTATCCTCAGGTATGGTGTAATTGACAAAGAAGCCGTTGGGGCTGGGCGATGATCCATGAGTAAAACTAAACATCTCATCTGCATCAGCTGTGATTTGCATGTTCCGCAAAGTGTACTGTGTTGCTGTAAATGTTTGTGGGTCAATAACATCATTAAACGTTAGTCTCAACAAGCCGGTGTCCATGTTTAAGGAATAGTTGGTAAGACTGGGTGGTATCTGATCGGGTAAGTAAGTCAACACCTGAATACCGATCGGCATATTGGACATATCGTAGGTCCCTATAACTGGATTGCCTGATGTATCATTGATAGCATTGTCGTTAATTTGTAAATATGAATCTGTTATATCCGTACCAATTCCAGTGTCTCTCTTTAGCTCACTAACATCTGTTTCAGATAAAAATATCACTAATACACTTAGATCGGTTGGATGGGAGTCTGGTGTTCCACCAGTCAGCTGTATTTCAATACCTCCTGTTGACTGTGATCGAAGCAAAAACTTGGAGTAGTCAAATGATGATAGTAATACTGGCTCTGAGAAACTTACAGACAACGTGCTTGCCTGCAAAGACAGTTCACTGAAGCTTATAACAACTGGTGAGATTTGGTCAGGAATGTATTGACCAGGAATTGTTGCATTTGTAATGTTGATAGGATCAATTATGTTGCCATAGACATCAGCAATAAAGGATTCTTCATATGTTAGTAAAGTAGAATCAGCTGAATATGCTACATCAAGATTAGCTTTTATACGTTCAGTATCATCAGTGCCCATTTGTACTGTGAGCGTAAGACTTAGCTCATTTGTTGTTAAGACTGAATCTGTAGAAAGAGAAATGGATGCATCACTAGTGAAGTTGCCGCCAAAGAAAGTGATAGCTTCAGCTGAAAACTCGTCAGGATCTACTACCTCATCAAAAGTGAAAGTTATTAGTGCGTTGTTTAGATCAAATGTAAAATTGGTCAACACAGGTGGTGACATATCATCAACTAACATAGCAACAGAGTCGCTCTCTGTAGTGAAGAATGTTGTATCATCAGTTAATGCTGTCACTGGGTTACCAGCTATATCAGTCACAAATGACATATCATATCTAATCCAGCAAGTTTGTCTACTGCGGCTGTCAGTACAAAGTGTATCTCTTTCAAATTTGATAGCATTTAAGTCATTTTGTGTCAATTGAATAGTTACTGAAGGGCCGTCAGTTGATGTCACGTTGCCACTCGTAAGAACAACAGTGGATTGACGATTATCTTCATTACGCCAGTTGGTAATATTCAGTGATGTTAGTCTAATAGAATCAACTAATACACTTTCTGTGAACACAATAGTCAGTAGTCCTTCATCTAAATCTAGCAACTCAAAGTGATCCAAGTTTGGAGGAAGCATGTCTGGGTAGAATATACTGATCCGAGCAGGTAATGATGAAGGCATTGGAACAATTTGGTTTCCAACAGTATCAGTGGCCAGGTTCCCAGTAAAGTTAATATAGCATGTGGTATCGCTTGAACAAATTGGTAACTCATTTAGAATGTTAACATCATCTTGATTGATACCTATGGTCCATACCTCCCTGTTATCAGTTGGTAGACTCAAGGAGGTGTTGATTGAAAATTGCAGTGAAGTGTTGACTATATCAAACAATGAGAAAGCTGACAGATTAAATGTTGTCATGTCAATCGGCTCATCAAAGTACAAAATTATTTGATTAGCAGTTAAGTTCAAATCAAAGTTTTCAAATATTGGTGGAGTAATGTCAGCTGTGTAGTTAGTGACTTGCAGTGACAGATCACGGAGTATAGGAACATTTTGGTTACCACTGATGTCAAGTACAACATTATTGCTCATTGAGAGGTAAGTGGTATCATTGCTCACAGCAAGATCTTGGTATGCCTTGATTGCATTGGCATCAAAACGTGAAAGATCAACTATCACTTGGGAGTGATTTATGACAGAGATGTTTCCACTTGAGAGCTGTACAAATCTGCTAGGATTTAATGCTTGTTGATTTTGAATTGTTATTTCTGAAATATTAAAGCTAGAGGCATTCACAGTTTCAGAGAAATTCAAGTAAAGTCTGTTAGCATTCATGTCCAAATCAAATGAATACAAAGTAGGTCCACTGACATCATTTGTAAAATCTAATACTTGTAATGGTGATGATAGAGCAGGTCCAACATTCCCATAAATATCTTCAACAGTTCCATAATTGTATGACAAATAAGTGGTAGAGTCATTAGAAGCAATTCTGACATCAGACTTGAGGAAATTTAGATCCATGTTGTCTAACCGAACAGCAACTCTTGATCTTGGCAAACCACCAGGAGAACGAGTGAACTGAAGCTGGTATCTAGAAGCTGTGACATTGTCAGAAGTGGACAAAATCATTATCTGTTGGACTACAAGACTGTTTACATCAACTGCTTCTGAGAAAGACAATATTAATTCACTACTATTTAACGAAAGATTAAATGACTGCAATACTGGCCCTGTTGTATCAGGCATAAACACTCCTACTGGAATAGGAACCATCGCTTCTGCAATTGAATTCATACTCATATCCTCAACAGCATCAAAGGTTACATTGATGTATGTATTGCTATCATTAGTGGCCAAAGTGAACTCAAGATCTAACAATTCTCTATCGTATTTGCTAATATTGATGACAACGATGTAATCATCATTGGTTTGAACAGAAGAAGTAAACAGCTGCAAAGATGATGTAGAGTTCAATTCATCATTTTTGAGGATAAACTGTTCTTGGTTCAAGCTTGACGAGTTGACAACTTCACTGAATGTCAGTGTTAGCATATTGGAGTTTAGGTCTAGTGTGAAATTTCTCAATACCGGTGGCGTGACATCCCTAAAAATATCAAATGCTATTTTAGCATTCTCAACAGTCACTGCAGTGTAGTTATTACCAGAAGCATCTTTTACAAAATTGGAACTAGCTGCAAAATATGTGTTAGGTACGCTTGTAGCAAGATTGGTCAAACGCTGCAAGGCAAACAGATCACTACTAGATAGTTTGACAGTCAACACATTTAGTTCACTAGTAGCATTACCACCAGTAAGTGAAACATTAGCAATAGATTCAGAATTATTCTGTGAATTTTGAATAGTTACAGTACTCGGCATAAAGCTTTCAGGATCAACATATTCAGAGAATGTGAACTTAATTTCACCTGAGTTCAAATCCAATGTGAAGTCTCTGAGCACAGGACTCCTTTCATCTCGAATCACATTTTCCACTGGCATAGCACTTTCTCTACTGATCATAGCCACATTGTTTAAGCTGGTATCCTTAAAAGCTGTCACATCAACTGCAATAAAAGTGTTTTGTGGGCTGGTAGCTAGGTCGCTTTGTGATTTTAATGAGTCCAGATCAGTTTGCATTAGCCTGATAATGACAACTGGATCATCTGTATTGTTTATCATACCACTTGTAAGAGTGTAAGACATACTTGCAGTAGAAGCATTGGCAGCATTCTGGAGGATGATCCCTGATGGTACATAAGAGCTAAATGAAATTGTTTCATCAAAAGAAAGAATCAAAAGTCCTTCATCTAAGTCTAGTTCATAAGATTGGAGCACTGGACCGGAGGAATCTCTTGTATAGTTTACAGTTCTTTGAGCTTCTTCTTTTGATATTGAAATTACATTATTCAATGCTTCATCTTCTGCAGTAGAGGATTCCATTGATAGATATGTTGTGTTCTGGGAGATTGCCAAGTCTAAAGTTCTCTTAATATCATTTAGATCATCAGCTAACAAGGTAATTTCAATAATAGATGGGTCTGAAGCTTGTCTACTAATCATACCATCAGATAATGTGACAGCTGTGGAAAGATTGTAAGTACCATTAGGAGTACTTTGTATTGTAATTTCAGTAGTGTTGAATGTGGAAGTACTGATGGCATCAGAGAAATTTAAAACTAACACTCCACTATTCATATTCAGACTGTACGAGAGAAGTTCAGGAGGTGTAACATCCGGGATAACCCTAGATGCCTGAATGCCTTCAGTTACTGCTACCACATCAATATTATTGTGATCATCAATGAAGCTAGCTTGGAGTGTCAGGTAAGTATCGTTAATGTCAGTACCAACTCCTGGAATACTCTTCAATTGTGCCAGTTCAGTTGGATCCATTACCACTACAACAGTATAAGCATCATGTGTGGTAACAGATACAGATTCTGATAGCATAAAGGCACGCTCAGGAGCTGTTGGTTCTGTACCATCTTGAATAGTAATTGAAGATACTCTAGCTGTGTTGATGCGAATCACATCGCTAAATGTCAGATTGATTTCACCAGTGTTTGCATCAAAAGTAAAGTTTATTAGCATAACAGGTGATATGTCGAGATCGACCGCATCAGCCATAATTCTCTCTGATTCATCAATCAAATTGAATGATGTATCTAAGGTAGTATTAGCAGGTATCATCAAGTATGTGTTACTGGGTTGTTGTCCGATTGAAGAATTTAACTTCAGTAACTTAATGTCAGATTGTAGCAAGGAGATGGTAATAACACTGGATCCTATTAAGCCTTCTTCAATATCAACATCTCCTCCCATAAGGTTGTATACAAATGACCCATTGGCATCAGGATATAGACTGATTTCAGTCAAGTTGATAAATTCATATAGTACTGGCTCAGAGAAAGTAACACGGAGTTCACCGACATCTAAGTCCAGTGCAAATCCCTCCAAAGTTGGTTCAATGGTATCTTCTATTATAGCAACTTGTATGGCATCATCTTGATCTTGTTCTTGTACCCTGTTTGGTACCAGAGCAGTGTCTGTGAGGGTCAAACTAGATATTGAAACGTAAGTATTGTTTGATGTAGTTGCAAACTCTCTAGATTTCAATCCATCTCTGTCAGGTCTGGAGAGATCAATTACAATAACATCACTGTTGTTGGACTGAGTTGTACTGGTAGTTAAAAAGTAGGTAAAAATAGTTTTATTAACTCGGAGCCTTGCTTCAGAGAGGTTGGCAAAATTTTGTAATGATATTTGAGTTACCTGTAAACTTGAAGACAGCATGGCCTCATTAAATGTCAGTATTAGTTGATCCAAAGTTAAATCAAGTGTGGCGTTAATCAGTGCCGGCCTGCTCAAGTCTGGTACAAAGATTGTAGACACACGTCCTGGTGGTCCATCAGTGATTGGAGCAATGCTGTTGTTATAAAGATCTGTGGCTGTATCAGCAGTGATCGTGATATAGCAAGATCCACGAGATGAGCATATCATTTCATCAGATTGTACAGCAACCAAATCACTTGGAAGAAGTGCAAATGATACATTAGGACCACTAACATTAGTTATTGTTAGTCCACCTGTTAAGGTGTAGCTGGCATACGGCTCTTCAAAGAAGCTCTGCAATGTTATTCCATTATAATCCAGAGAGTCAATGTCAACTGCTTCAGAGAATTGTAATGTAATAATACCATCATTAACATTCACATCAAATCCAACTAGTCTAGGGCTTACACCATCAGGTATAACATTTTCTGCTTGCAAAGGATCTGTGATGTTACGCTCACTTATCATCATACCAATGATGTCAACAACCAATTCCTCTGTGTGAGTAAGATAACAATTATCTATCACAGAGCAAATGTTAAATCTCTTAATTTCACTAGCATCAAGTGTTGAAAGTTGTACAGAGACCAATGCACTTGATTCATTACCTGATGTACTAGACTGTAAAGTATAAGTGATGGTAGCATTAACATCATCATTTAACAACTGGATCTCAGCAGGATTTAGGGTTTGACCATTTACCGTTTCATTAAATGTTAGTAAAATCTGCTCTCTGCTCAAATCTATTACAAAACTTCGTAGATATGGACGATTCATGTCCTCTCCAAAGAAGCTAACATTTAAAGCTTCAAATGGTCTGATAGGTTGCAATGCATTTCCGCCCACATCTTCTATTAACTGTGAAGTTACTGATAGGAAAGTTGTATTGTCAGATACTAACAAATCAGTTAGTGATTTAATAACATTTTGGTCTGTTTCTGATAACTGTAACAACACTTCATTTTGAGCTGCCTGAGAAATATTACCTCCTGTAAGTGTGTATGATCGAGTTGGAGACGATCTTCTATTCTGGAATGTAAGCTGAGGAGGTTCAAATGTTGATAACCTTACTGCTTCTGTAAATGTTAGGCTCACCACTCCTGAATTCAAGTAGAAATCAAAAGACACAAGTTCTGGTCTTGAAAAGTCTGGAGTGTATTGTGAAACTCTGATTGCTCTGTTGTCTGGTATAAGTGTAGATGGATTACCATTGATGCCTCGTATGAAGCCACTTGATGCTGATATCCAAGTTGTCTCCCTGCTTATAGCAAGTTCAGTATTTGACTTAATACTGTCCACATCTAACTGACTCATCTGTACACTAACAACAGTGGGTTCCGATAAAGTAATACTTCTAGCTGAGGTCAGTTTATATGAAATGTTTCTACTGTTTTCTGAATATTGGATAGTTATCAATGTCAAATTCAAAGTCATTTCATCAACTTCTTCATTAAATGTTAAACCTAATAAGCCTTCATTCAAATCCAAATTGAAACTTAATAAAGTGGGTGTGGCAAAGTTCAGCTGTGAAACATCAACTTGTAGAGCTTCCTGATCTGAGATTCCGATTCCTGGGTTACCATACAAATCAAAGAAAGCAGAAGTGATTATTGATAAATAAGAAGAATTTCTTATTTCCAAGAGTGGAGCTAGTAACTTGATAGCAGAGAAATCAAACTCAGTCATGTTTATTGTTATAAGGCTGGAGTTTTCAGTGGATGCCATTCCACCAGTTAATGTGTAGTTCAAAACTCCAGGTCCAGCCATTCTGTTGCTATGGAATGTAAGGATAGTTGGTTGTATAGTGGCAGGGTTCACTGGCTCAGAGAACCTAAGCATGATTATAACCGGCAGCACTCCATCTATCATGATAAGATCGTATGCTATGAGTTCAGGGCTCCTTTCATCTGGTACAAAGTTGCAAGCTCTAAAAGCGTTACTGGATAACACAGGCTCTATGCCATTTCCAGATGTATCTGTGATTGCCCCTGATGACATCACTATGAATGTTGAGTCTTGAGAAACTGCTAGTTCTGAATTCACTTTAATGGCATTGATGTCTATTGGTGTAAACTCAATTCCAAGCATGGTTAATAATACAGTTGTGTCAGAAATATTGACTATTGCACCGGTTAATCTGTATGATGTAATGCTAGAGTCGTTTGATGACTGGAAGGATATCGAAGATACATCTAGGCTGGAAGCGTCTACTGGTTCTGAGAAAGTTAACACTAATCTATCAGTATTAAGATCAAGTGTAAAGCATCGTAACATTGGAGGATTCACATCAGATGTAAGGTCATCAAACTGAAGTGGAATAGAATTTTCAGCAGAAATATTTGCAACTGCTAGTAAAACGGCATCTTGAATGAAGGTAGGGGTAACGGATAAGTAGGTGGTGTTAGGTCCTCCAAGATTTGGGTTTGATTTGATTGCTACAGAATCTTCCTCACTGAGTTGAACTGTAATAATGGGACCTATTGGGGATGATGTTACACTCGAATTTAGAGTGTAATTTACTCCTCCAGCTGGGCTACTCAGAAGAGTAATGCCATTTGGGTTAAATGTTGATGGTAAAACAGTTTCTGAGAAAGTCAGAGATATACTATCATTATTTAGGTCAAAAGAATATGATATCACTTCTGGAGGGGTTGCATCAATAGTGTAGTTACTGGCTTGTATTGGCTCAGTTGTGTATCTGATTGCATTGCCAGTTGAGTCTATCACAGCACCATCAGCTACTGTGATGAAAGTGTCTTCACGAGCAGTAGCCAAGTCAAGCCTGGCCTTTAATTCATTTAAGTCATCCTCACTTAGCTCAACAAGCAGAATATGATCACCCTCAACATCTGAAGTTAGCGTGGAAAAATTTCCAGCAGTTAAGTTGTAGAAATCAGATGAGTCAGTGATAAATGGAGAATTTTGTATTGTGATGGCTGAAACATTTAGGCTGGTTGAATTTACAGTTTCTGAGAAGGTCAACTGTAGCATTCCCATATTCAGATCAAGGTCATACCCAGTAAGAGTAGGTGGAAGCATATCCATTCTAAACACAGAAGATGGCATACCTTCTGTAATATTGTCAATTTCATTGTTGTTAAAATCTGTCACAAGTCCTTCACTTATAGTTATGTATGAATCATCAGTATCGGTAGCCAAATTTTCAATTCTGTTTATCAAATTTAAGTCATCTTCAGTTAAGTAAATACTCAGTTGTACTGCAGTGTCATTTGGAACAGGAGTTCCACTGGTAAGTGTATACATCGCTGTTGCATTTATTGCATCATTCTGCAAAGTAATGTGTGAAGTATTCAGCGTTGTCACATCCACAACTTCTGAAAACACTAACATCACAAGACCAGCGTGAAGATCAACTGTAAAATCAACAATTTCTGGTGGAGAGGTATCAGGCACTAATTGGTCAGCTTCGTAAGTATTTTCTCCCAACCTAACTTGCAAGAGAGATCCACCAATATCTGCTATCAGTCCTGGATTGACTTGTATGTAAGTATCATTATCATTTGTAGCCAACGCAGTTCTTTCTTTGATAGCATTAAGATCGTCTGGAAGCAAAGCTACTGATATTTCAAATGCACTACTACTAACTGCGTTTCCACCAGTCAACATGTATGTATTATTAGCAGTGGAAACATCAGGATCTCCTCTCAAGGTTATTGAACTGGCTTGTAAAGTATTAACATCTACTACATCATCAAATGTGAGGTCTAGTATACCACTATTAATATCAAGTGCAAATCCAAGTAGAGATGGACTTTCAGTGTCTGAAATGAATGTAGATACTTGGATAGCATTACTTGAGCCAATGGGTTGTAGTGGTAGTCCACTTAGATCAAAAGCAGACTCCTCCTGAACATACAAGTAAGTATTATCCATTGTAGTAGCAAGTCCTGTACCTAGTTTAATGGTCACAATATCCTGTTGCTGTAGTGTAAATGCCACCAGTGTGTGATCCTCACTAACATATGTGGCATTGTCTAAGCCACTGAAAACATATGTATCTCCTGAACTCATTCCTGATTGTAATACAAACCCAGTAATGTTGATGGATTCTAGTGTAACAGGTTCTGTGAATTGTATTGTCATAGTAAAATCATTCAAATTCAATTCATAAAACAGTGCAACAGCAGGGCGAACTTCATCATCTTCAACATTAGATACATTAAATATGTCTCCTATAGGCCCAGGGATCGGTGAAACACTATTTTCTGATAAATCTTCTATCAGTGCGCTGGTAAAGGTAATTGCAGTGTTGTTTTGTGTGATTCCAATTCCTATAGATTTCAAGCGATTTATTGTCGCTTCTGTTAGTATAGCACTAATAGCTGTTAATGTTCCTGTGTTAGTTGATGTAACATCAGCAGCTTGAAGTGTGTAATTTATAGTAGAATTTATACCAGTAGTGAACGTCAGAGCAATAGGATTGAAAGTACCCAAGTCTACCACTTCATCGAATACTAGTGTAACATTGTTTTCATCAAAGTCAAGAAGTACATCAACAAGAACAGGATCTTGTGTATCAGGAATCACTCTTTGAGCATATTGTTCAACTACAAAAATAGCTGGTTCTGTCAGTGGTACTACAGGATTACTGGTGACATCCTGTACAAACTGTCTGGTGAAAGTAATCCAACATGAAGTTGGACCATCACACAATCCATCGGTCATTTTGATAAAGTTCAAATCAACATCGTTTAGTTGAATAATTAGAGAAGCTCCATTTACTTGTGCTCTTCCACCAGTAAGTTGGAATGAAATGAAATTACTAAAAATATTTGCATACCAGCTCTGTATGGTTAGTTCAGTGAATTGTACAGCATAAGAAAGTACTGGCTCAGAGAAGTTAATCTGCAGCAAACCAGTATTCAGATCAAGGCTATCAAATATCTCAAACTCTGGATCGACAATGTCCAGGACAAATCCATTCACTGGTGCAATGTTAGTAGGGTCAATCGAAATATCGTAAGTATTACCGAGAATATCTGATACCAGGATGGAATCTCCAGTGATGAAACAATTACTTCTGTTGGTACATAAGTCACTAAACAGTTTAAGTTCATTTACATCTGTTGGAATAAGACTAATCACTACTTCTTGAGCTGATATGTTAGTAAGCGTTCCTCCAGTTAACTGATAAGAAAATGTTGGATTATTGATTCTATTTTGTATTATCAATTTGGTTGGATCAAATGAAGTTTCATTTATAGTTTCATCAAATCTCACAGTGATGGTATTATTATACAGATTAAGGTCAAATTCTGTGATTCTTGGTGCGGCAGTGTCTTGCGTTAATGTTGAAACACGGAGAGCTGCAGTTGTGGGATAACCGGTTGCATTGAATCCTCGCAAGTCATACACACTTGCAACTTCCACAGCAAGGATGGTGGTGTTTGGAGATCTCGCTATTACAGGGCTTGTTTTCAAAACTAAGAGATCAGCTGGTAATAGACCAAAGTATAATGTATCAGTAAAGTCTGAAGAGTAAGTACCATTCATGATATCTAGCACAAACGTAGGATTAGATACGTGGTTTTGGAGAGATAATGCTGCGGGATTGAATGTTGTTGTATTTATTGTCTCTGAGAAATGCAATATAAGAACGTTCATGCTGAGATCTAAGTCAAATCCTGAGATCATTGGTCTCTGCATGTCAATAAAAACACTGCTGGCAGCTTCAGGCATTGTGACTGCCACCACTGGGTTACCACTTGTATCTGTGATCGCTCCTTCTGATAGCACAATGAATGTATTATTAGCATTAGTGGCAACTTCTGTTAATCTCTCCAATTCACTTTGATCATTAGGACCTAACTGAACTGTTATTACTACACCATCAGGCTCTAAAGCAACAGTGTCTTCAGTTAAGATGTACGACATTTCTGGCAGAGATAAGGCGGAGCCTTGTAATGTAATTCCAGATGGATCTAAACTACTAGCATCTATACTTTCACTGAATGTAAGATATAGTTGGCCCACATTTGCATCAAAGGAGAATTCCTCAAGTTCAGGAGCTTCAGTGTCTGGGGTTACCAACTCTACTGCTACTACTTGTTCTTCAAACTCATTACCAAAGATATCCAGTAAAGTCCCAGAAGTAATATTGATAAAAGTGGTATTAATAAAGCCCAAGCCTGGCATAGCCTTCAATTGATTTAAGTCATCTTCTGATAGTGTTATTGTAATTTCAAAATCTCCGGTTGCTGCAACCATGCTACCATTAAAGGCAAACGAAGACCGTGATGACTCAACATTAGGTCCATCTTGAATAAATATTTGAGAAATGTCAATTGATTCAGGTATAAATCGCTCATCAAATCTAACAACTAAAGTCCCATTTTCCAGGTTAAGAGTGAAATCAGAAATTTCAGGTGAACTTGTATCTTCTGTGTACGTTTCTACAGGCATTGCTTGATCATCTGCTAGAGGGGTAACACTGTTGTTGTTGAAGTCAGAAATAAAGTCAGAAGTGAATGTAATGAAAGTGTTACTATCATTTGTAGCAATTCCACTCATATTTTTTAAGTTGTTCAAATCAGATAGAAGCAGTTCTAATTCAACTACTTGTGTAGTTAGGAGGTTTGGAGTTCCACCATTTAGCATGAATGTGATTACTCCATCTTCTGAAATATTTGGACGTGATTGAATCAATAATTCATCAATATCCAATGTACTGATATTGATGGCCTCTGAGAATGTAAAGGTAATCGTGCCATCATCTAAACTAAAGTCATATCTCAATAAAGTTGGTCCAGTTATGTCACCGATAACATTAGTAGCTTGAAGAGCATCATTTTCTCTGATGGGAATGACAGGATTACCACTAGTATCACTGAATGATGAACGTTCAATAGCAATGTATGTATTGTTTACGTTAGTTGCAATATTTTCTGTAGAAAGTAATCGTTCAAAATCAAATGCAGTTATTCCAAAGTCAATGATAGCTGAATTTCTTGTTGACAATAATACAGCTGAAAAGGTTAGGTTAGCAGTAATATTGCTACCTTCTGAATTTTGTATCATTACTCCTGTAGGATCAATGCTAATTCTGTTGACAGTTTCAGAAAAGTTTAATCTCAATAAAGCACGGTTAAGGTCCAATACAAATGAATTCAAGACAGGTGCTACATTGTCAGGTATTAATATTGAAGCTGGTAGAGCATTTTCATTAGATACTGGTTGTAAGAAATTTCCAGAGCTGTCTGAAACTGCACCTGGAATTATGGAAACAAATGTGTTATTTGGTAGTGCTCCCAACATGAGTAGTGATTTAACTCCGTTTAGGTCATCTTCTGAAAATCGTATGAACACAGATGTGCCGTCCCCTATCCTCAGAAGTTCTCCACCACCAACTAGAGTGTAGCTGTCACCATCTGAAATATTTCTACTGTTTTGTACTGTGATTCCAAGAACATTAAATGTATCAATATCAACGATATCATCAAATGCAAGAGTCAACTCTCCATCATTTACATTAAGGCTGAAGTTAAGAAGGAGCAGGGGTTCTTTATCAAGGATAAGAGTGGTCACTCTTAGTGCCTTCCCATCTGTTATTGGCACATTGTCTACACTAAACGTATCATCAATCAAATCTCCTTCAACTGTAAGGTATGTTGTGTTCACATCATTGCCAATGACTCCTACAGATTTTATACCCAACAAATCTGCTCCAAGCTGGATGGTAATGGAATAACCATTGACACTGTTAGAATAGCTGGAGTCTGTCAGTTGATAAGATGTTCCATACTCACGACTGATGTTTGATTGCAGTATGATTGAACTCACATCAAGTGTATCTACATTAACCACATCATCAAATGTCAAGTTAAGAATTCCTTGCACCATATCAAGATTGAATTCGGTAATAGATACTCTAGTGGTATCTCTCGTGAGTTCACTTGAGGCTAAAGTAATTTGCATCTGTCTGTTGTTTGATGTATCCACTACAGTACCAGTTTCAATGGTGAGCATGGCACTGTCTGCAGTCAAACCAACAAACACACCACTCTTTAAGGTAACTATGTCTTCTGGTAATAGTTGGATTGTTACTTCATGCACATCACTAATTGAACTGGTGATCACCATTCCGCCACTTAATGTTACCATATCTCCAGTTAAGCTTGATAGTAAACTGATTCCAGTAAAATCTATGTCCTGTGTATTGATCGTTTCATCAAAAGTAAAAGTCAAAGTATCTTCATTGATATCAATTGTGTAACTTAACAAGCTAGAAGGAGTAACATCTGATATTAGCACACCATTAATTCCATCAGTGCTATTAATCATTTCCACTGGATTTCCATCAAGGGCAAAGTCTTTAGCAACACTAGAACTTAAAGACAAGAAAGTACTACTCTCATTTCTGGCTATTGTGGAGTTCTTCAGCATGTTGGCATCTTCAGAAGATAACTCAATTGTTATCACTTGACCAGAACTACCCAATACAGTACTGCTGGTAAGAGAATACTGCTCAGAGGCATTTTCTGAGTTCTGTAGAGTTATGCCAGAAACATCAAAAGAGCTGGTGTCTACAGCTTCTGTAAATGTTAATGTCAAAATATCGGTGTTTAAGTCAACTGTAAAGTTTGTTAGTACGGGAGACACAGTGTCCGGTATGAATTGAGTTACTATTAAATCAGATCTGTCATTAGCACTCACAAGAGAATTTTCAGCAGGGTCTAGAATTGCTCCACCACTGGCTGAAATATAACAGTTTCCTCTCCAGCTACAAATATCTCTATCTAGCATCAGATTAGTATAATCATCAGTGTTCAAAGTTACATTCAGAAGATTTCCATCAGTTACTATGTCAGTGCTAGTAAGAGGATACACACGTAAAGAATCAACAGAAAACAGTGACCTCAGGACAAAACCAGATGGATCAAATGTAGAGCTGTTTACAGGTTCACTAAATGACAGAACTAAGTTTCCTAATCCCAAGTCAATCAGAACAAAACTCTCTAGTACTGGAGGTACCTCATCCCTTCTGTAAGTGTCTACAGGAAGAGCTTGTTCGTCAGTGTGACTCACTGTTCCCAGGCCAGATCGATCAAAGAAAGAACCAGCCGTGTAACTCAAATAGCAGTCGTCACGGCTGTCACACAATGGTAGTGCCTTAATGTTATTCAAATCTTCTATTGTCAGCTGTATTGTTATGGATCCCACATCTCCTATAGCTGTAGAAACACTGGATATTAGGAAGTATTGTAAAGCTTGCGAACTGGCATTGTTCTGAAGTGCAAAAGCTGACAAGTTGAAATCCCTGATGGTTTCATCAAAATACAATTGCAATATTCCAGAGTTAAGATCAAGGTCAAACTCTCGAACACTTGGTGATTGAGAATCACTGACTACACTCTGTGCTTGTAGCGCATTATCAGATGGAATACCAATAAGTGGTAAGTTTTGTCTATCAAGTGCAGCACCATCTGCCACAGATATGAATGTATTGGATGGATTTGTAGCAATAGCATCAGCTAAACTCAAGATTTCATCACGTACTTCAAAGCTTAAATATATTTCAATCACTGCTGCATTGTCATTTATAGGTGTAGCGCTTGAAAAGTTAAATCTAAAAGTGGGAGATGAAGCAGAATTTTGTAAAATAAACTGCTCAAGTTGTAAGCTATCTGCTTGTACGGACTCGGTAAAGAAAAGTGTGATTGGCCTACCAGGATTAAAGTCAACAGTGAATGCTCTTAAAGATGGTCTTCCTTGGTCGCCAACATAACTGTCTGCTGGCAATGCATCATTTTGTGGTATAGCAAATGACGGATAACCTACGGCATCTCTTATCAAACCTTCAGCAAGAGATATAAATGTTGTATTGATTGACAATGCAAGATATGGTACTGCCTTTAAGCCATTAATGTCTACTTCATCAGCAAAGAGGTTTATTACAGTTGGTTGTAAATTGATTGGTGAACCACCCCGATATGTATAGCTGGCATTAGGGGTAGTCCTGTGGTTCTGTATGGTAAGTTTGGTACCATCAAAAGTATTAGCAAATACCTCTTGATCAAATGTCAAAGTGATGTTACCATCATCAAGGGAGAATGTAAAACCAATTAATCTGGGTGGTAATAGATCAGTTATTGCTGTTGCTCCTGATGTTATCAGAGCAGTCACTTGATTTACCATAATGCCAGATACATCTTGAACTGCAAATGATTCTAAACTCAAAAAGGTAGAATTGGTGAATGCACCAATTGGATATTCATCAGTAAGCCCTTGCAAGTCTTCATTGCTAAGAATTATAATAACATCCTTGGCATATGGTGTTGCTGGGAAACTTGACATCAAGTTGTAGGAAGTTCCAGTACCATCAGATGAAGACAGTAGGGTTAGTCCAGAGTATGTGATGGAAGAAGCATTCACTACTTCAGTAAAATTGAGTATTAAAGCAGCAGGTCCCATACCATTGTTAATAAACTGTATGTTAAATGCAAGGAGCTCTGGGGGGATGGTGTCTGGTACGACTGTGTTGGCCTCCACTGGGTTGATTACACCAGTGAACACATTTCCTCTGATATCTGTAATGCTGCCATTACCAATAGTGATAAATGTACTGCTCTCGTTGATTCCTACACTACCAAGTTCCTTGATGTTGTTGATATCATCTTCTTCAAGCATAACTGTCAAAACATTGCCAGCAATTGTAACATTACCATTTTGAAGCATGTAGGTATCATCAGTTGGATCTGTTGAGCCTTGTACGGATATTTGTGAGACACTGAAATTAGTTTGTGAAATACTTTCCGTGAAAGTAAGGGCAAACACACCTGAGTTCAAATCAAAACTATAGTCTGATAAGCTGGGTGGTTGAAGATCAGGTTCAAGCGTTGCAACTTCAATACTAGTCATTGTAGTAGATGGTTGAGAAAGTATATCCACTACAAATCCATTATCAATTTCCAAGCCAACACTACTTAAGCCTTCTATTGAATTGATGCTATTAAGATCTTCCTGGGTGATAATCAATTCTATCAGTCTACCATTAGTGGTTGTATTTACTATAGCATTTTCTAAGTTAGCAAGAATGTCTCTAGTTGCTGGATCAGTGATGGAAACTGCGGTCAAATTTATTGGAGATATTAAGGTGTACTCATCAAATGTCAATACCAAAGAGCCAGTATTTAAATCAAAATCAAACGAAATCACTTCAGGACCAGATGTATCATTAACAACCGTGTCAGCCTGTTGAGTGATGTTAGCTTGTGGTGTGGCTAACATTAAAGGTAGTCCGGCAAAATCAGAAATATTCTCTGTAGGTACAGTAATGTAGGTATTTAAACTATCAGTACCAATTGAAGAATCCAGCTTAAGAATTCTTAAATCTTCATCAGATAGTTGCAGCATTACAATGGATGAACCTGGTTCAGCAACTATATTAGCATCTTCAGTATTAATAACTATAGAGCTGGTCTCTGCTTGTGGAGAATTGTGTATAAGGATGTCAGCAATTCTAGATGGATCCACAGCTTCAGAAAAGTTCAACAAAAGTGAACCACTATTAAGATCTAATACAAGCGAATTCAGTGTTGGTTGTATTATGTCTGATTCATATGCAGCAGCTTCAATTGCATCAGCAGTTGGTATTACAACAACAGAATTGTTACCAGTATCAGTAATAGCTCCGGCTAGAAGAGCCAAGTATACAGTGTCTGTGCTAGAGACCAATATTCTTTGCATTCTGATGCCATTAAGGTCTGCCTCGGGCAACGAAATAACAATGACATTATTAACACTACCTCTGGATGATCGACCACCGGTTAAAATGTATTGCCTCGAATTTTCCTGTGTGCCATTAGCAACCGATTGTATGATAAATTGTTGCGGATTGTAACTTGTTGGGTCCATAATTTCATTGAAATATAATACCATTTCACCTGTAGTTAAGTTTAAGGTGAAGTTCAACAGAACTGGTGCAATACTGTCAGGAATAAAGGTGGTAACCTGCAGTCCAGTGGATATGGGGATGACACCCAAACCTCTATCGTCCATGACGACACTGGCAAGCATAGTGAGGTAGGTATTTTCTGTTGATGTGGCTAATCCTGATCTAAGCTGTAACCGCTCTACATCTTGGGGTACAAGTTGAAGTACAATTTCCTGACCATCCGAGCTAGGAGATGTCCCACCAGTTAAAGTGTATGAATTTTCAGTATCAATACCATCAGCATTACCTTGAAGGGTAATTGAACTGGGGTTCAAAGAGCTGACAAGTACCGGATCACTAAAGGTTAGAATTAACATACTGGAGTTCATGTTCACTGTATATGCTGTTAGCATAGCAGAAGTAACATCTTCCCGATAACTTGTAACTCTGGATGGTGTGGTAGATGGAGGGGATAAGTTATCACTAAAATCACTGATGGCACCTGTTTGTAACACAATAAAGGTGTTAGAAGATGATGTAGCGATAGTAGAATCTCGTTGAAGTGCCAATATATCATCAGAAGATAAAGAAACTCTTAATGTTTGCACATCTGTCATGCTAAGTGAAGGAATGCCTCCGGTGAGGTTGTAAGTAGTACCTGTTCCATCTGAGGCTGAGTTTAGTACAAAAAGATTTGGTATGAAAGTGCCTGGATCTACTGGCTCACTAAATGAAAGTTCCAAAAAGCCCTCATTGAAATCTAGTGCTGTAAATGATACAAGCTCAGGTGGTACAGTATCCCTTGTAACATACATTGCTCTAGTGGCATTTACACCATCCACACGTGGAATAGCAGAATTTTCTTCCAAATCTTCAGTCAAATCAGATGAGTAGGTGATATAGGTGTTATTTGGGAATTTAGCCAAATCTCTTGTGGCTTTAAGATTATTTACATCAGCAGAGTTAAGAGTTATGTTTATATTGGTGGAGGCTGCTGGATTTCGTGCAGGCGATGTAGTTAAAGTGTAAGTGGCCGTACTGTTGATAGCATCTTGTATAACAATTTCACTAGAAAGTATTAGCCTTACAGGCTCATCAAACACCAGTGACAACATGCTAGATTGTAAATCTAGTCCAAATGACACAAGAATTGGTCCAGTTATATCCTCAACAAAGTCACCTGTAGGTGTCACTGGGCCAGAGAAGGATAGAGCAACTGAATTTCCTGCATAATCAGTAGCAAAACCGGAATTGGTTCGTACAAAGCAGTTGTAACCACGATTACAAATTTCTGCTATTTTTATCATATTTAATGTTGCATTGGATAGTTGAATAGCCAGTTGTGGAGTAGTACTGTTTATCACTTCACTACCAGTAGCAGTTACTGCATCACCGTCAGCATTAACTAGTTCTAATGACATGAAATTCACTGAGTCTTCGTAGATAGTTTCACTAAACTGCAAAATCACAATACCAGAATCTTGGTCAAATAATACAATAGTATTCAGCATTGGTGTAGTGAAGTCAGTTCCAATAGTGCTGGCCATTACAGGATCGTTTACATCTCTTTCAGTTGCTACATTTCCTATAGTGTCGGCAATTAGTCCATCATCATATGAAATAAAGCAATCTTGGGTGTCATTACATATCTCTTGACCTTTGATTCCATTCAAATCATCTTGTGATAGTGTAAGCATAAGTACTGTGTCCATGTTTGATGTTGTCGGCCTGCTCACAGTTGTTAAATTGTATGAGCCTTGAGCACCCAATAAACTTAGAATTGTAGAGTTGAAGCTACTAACATTTACCATCTCATCAAAGTGTAATGTAAGGTTTCCGTTATTCACATCAAGTGTGAAGGCAACTACTTGTGGACCAACAGAATCTGAAATAACTTCTCTAGCTCGATAAGGCATGGTCTCTGGTATTGCAACAATATTATTACCAGATACGTCAGTAGTTGTTAGAGAAGTAATGCTGAGGTAAGTGTTGTTTCTGTTACTAGCCATTGTACCCGCTAGTGCTCGTTCTCTCAACAAGCTAGCATCTGCAATAGATAGTTTGATAGTTAATACTGCTGTATTTTGGGGAGAATAACTTCCAGTGGTAGGAACTAAAACGAGTCCACTACCATCAGACATAGATGAAAGACGAAGTTGGTCTATCATAAATGTAGACACATTCACTGCTTCAGAGAATCTTAGTGTGATAGTTCCAGTTGATAAGTTTAGTGTAAAGCTGAGTAAAGTAACAGTAGTATTATCAGGTACTACTAAAGTAGTTGAAAGTGCCATATTAGGAGGTATGTTGGTGATATTGTTTCCAAACACATCTTGAGCAAAATTGTCCGTTATAGAAATGAAGGTATCAGTAATAGAAGTGGCCAAATCCTCATTAGCTTTCAAAGCACTAGCATCATCACCAATAAGATGGATTTCAATTACATTACCACTACTGGATACAACAGAACTAGATGTTGTCAATGAATATGAAACAGCAGGATTCATAGAAGCTTCATTGGCTATGGTCAGACCTGGTAGATATATGGAATCAACATCGATTACTTCTGAGAAGGTCAGTGAGAGAATTTCTGTACCAAGGTCTAGTGTGTATGAATTGAGCTGTGGTGGTATAGAGTCAGTTATAATGTTAGCAACTTCCACGGCATCTGAAGGTTGTTGTACAGTATTACCAAATCCATCAGCAGCAGAACCATTCAGTAGTACAATAAAAGTGTTCTGATCTGTTGTGGCTAAGTCAGTTAAAATATTAAGCTCATTCAAATCTTCCTGGCCGATATTTACAGATACTATGTTATCCATGATCATATCAACCGAGCTGTTTGCTGAAAGAGTATAAATGCTATCTGGATTTGTAGGAGAATTTTGAATCTGGACTCCTTCAGGATTTACAGCAGTAATAATTTCATCAAAAGTAAGCAACAGTGTGCCATCGTTCAAGTCCAGTGAATAAGATAAGATTACTGGTGGTAAAGTGTCAGAAGTGAATTGTCTAACACGCAAAGCTGCACCATCATTGATGTCCACCACTGTATTACCATTAATATCCATAGCTAGAGATGTGATTGTTGTATAGGTGGTATCTTCAGATGTAGCAATAACAGTCGATTCTCTCAATACAGTTGCATCAGATAAAGACAGATCAATCTCAATCACAGCTCCATCTGTACTGGTTGTCATACTGTCAGTCAAAGTGTGTTGGTCAGCTGCAGTAGCAGCATCCTGTATTATTATTTGGTTAATCATTACGGTGTTTACATATACTGGCTTGGAGAAGAATAATGTTAAAGTCGCTGTGCCCAGATCTAAGTCAAAATCTTCTAGCTCTGGGTTCGATGTGTCTGGTATAACATCGTAAGCTCTGAGAGCATTGAATGTTGAAATAGAAGCAACCGGTAGATTATTAAGGTCAGTGACTGCTTGTACAGTGAGAGAAAGGTAAGTGTTCATTATTATGTCACCAAAAGTGACTGTAAATTGTTGTAGGATTGAAATAGGCAATCTTAGTTGTATTAGATCTGAAGGCTCTTCACTAACAGGTTCACTTCCAAACAGAATGGCAGATTCAGTCAGACTGGCCCCACTATTTGCTTGACTCTGCAATGTGACTTGCGATCCTTGGAAACTGGCAGTGTCCACAAACTCAGTAAATTGCAGTGAAAGCATTCCTCTGTCTCTGTCTAATGTAAAATTTCTCAAACTGGGTCTACTACTGTCTGCTACAAAAGCTGCAGCTTGTTGTGCATTACCATTTGATATTTCCTCGATAGAATTTCCCGATATATCACTGATGGCACTACTTGTGATGGTAAGGAAAGTATTACTAATAGATGTTGCTAGTCCTTGAGTAGCCTTAATGCCATTCAGATCGTTGTTAGATAACATAACTGTCAATGTCAAGCCATTAAGATTAGGACTACCACCAGTGAGCCTATACATCCTTGTAGCAATTTCATTATCCTGGAAAGCAAATCCAGTCAACTGTAAGGAGTTAATATCCACAAAGTCAGAAAAGGTAAATAAAGCCAACCCATTATTCATGTCAAGTGTAAACATTCTGAGCTCGGGGGCAACAGCATCAAATATTACAGCAGTAGCTCTAAGACCTTTTCCATCTGTGATAGGAATATTATCCATTCCTGATGGACTGTCAATGGTACTTCCTAGTATGGTGATGTAAGTGTTGTTTATGCTGGTACCAAAATATGGATTTGATCTTATTGCTGGTCCATCATTTCCAAGGTTGATTGTTATAGTATATCCGATACTAACTACTGTCTGACTGCTATCTGATGTTAATGTAAAATACTGGCCATCAATTCTAGTTGGCTCACTCTGCAGTGTTATCCCAGTGACTTCTAAACTGTTTCCATCAACAACATCTGAAAAAGTAAGAATTAGAACATCAGTTTGCAAGTTCAGTGAAAAGTTAGTAAGCACTGGACTGATAGTGTCTGGTGAGAGTGTATCAATATTTGCTACAGTGAGACTGGTTATGAAATTTCCACTTGTATCTGCTACAGCTTGAGGAGCCAGCTCGATCACAGTGTTAGCGTCATTAGCGATCAATGCTAAATTCGATTTTAGTGCCACAACATCAACCGGGTCCAACATTACTTGTACGGTGGCTTGTCCATCCACTATAACATCAACCACAGATCCATTAGTTAAACTATACCTGGTTGAACCTGATTGGATAGTTATTTCGTTAAAATTCAAACTGTTGACATCTATTGGTTCATCAAATACTAAGTTCAGGAGGTCAGCATTAAAGTCAAGATCAAAGGACCTTAACTGTGGTGGACTAGAATCACTTATGAAATTATTTGCCATCAAAGAAGCATCAGTTGTAATTGGCATCAATCTATTAGGAACTGCAGCCAAATCAAAAGTTGTACTAGCATCTATTGCCAAATATGTGTCAATCACACCGGTTGTAAAGTTCATTGATTTCAACTGATTCAAGTCATACTGTGAAATATTTACAGTAATCATTCGTCCATTTGAACTAGTTGTACTACTAGACTGCAGTGTATATCCATCAGATGAATTGAAGTCTGATTGTAAAGTGATTCCTCTTGCATCAAATGCTACAGTGGATACTGCCTCTGAGAATGTTAGAACTAGCATAGATGCTTCAAGATTTATTTCAAAGTCTGTCAGTTGTGGAGGAATGGTGTCAGGTACAAAGACTTGGCCTAGTCTCCCATCTGATACAGGAACAAGACTATTCCCAGCAACATCAGTAAATGCTTCTGCTGTCAGTGAGAGATAGCAGTTACCACGTGTGGTGCACAAAAATGGACTAAGAACTATATTGTCCACATCTCTATCTTCTAATGTAATGGTAATGGAAACTGAGTTATTAGAAACAGATCCTCCAGTCAATGGATACATGGTCACATCTGCATCACCTGAGAACAAGGATTGTAGAATCACTCCTGAAGGATTGAAGGACAATGAGTCAATTGTTTCTGAAAATGTGATATCAATGGTTGCACTTGATGAATTGAACTCGTCAAAACTGACAAGTCGTGGATTAGTCGTATCGTTAGTTAGAACACTGGGAGGGAACCCAAATGATTGATTGAGCATTAGTTGACCATTAGTATCTGCAATGCCTCCCATGACATAAGTGAGGTAGCAATTGAAGAAACTAGTACAAAGTCTTCTAGCTTTAATGGCATTCAGATCAGATGCATGAATAGAAACTGTTAATATAGTAAAGTCGGTGACTCTATCCAATCGTGTACTAGTAGATAAGGTATAGAAAGCAGTTGGATTTACCACGGTATTTTGTAGTGTAAAAGCTGTAGGGTTAAAAGTATTTCCATCAATTGGTTCATCTGCATACAGAGTTAAGATTCCTAAGTTCATGTCAAGGTTGAAGTTGAATACATTAGGTGGTAATGTGTCTGGTACAACACGTGATGCCTGAACAGCTCTAGTCATTGGTATCTCAGCCAATAGATTTCCATCAGTATCCCGAACAGCACCTGATGACACGATTAAGAATGTGTTATTGATATTTGTGCCAATGTTGGGCCTCTGTTGTAGTAGTTGTTTATCTTCAGCAGTAATTCTTAATTCGATGACAGCTCCGTTTGGTGATACTACTGTTGCATTAGTAAATCTAAACATTTCAGCAAAACCGGTTCTGGCACTCACTAGTGTAAACCTATCAATTAATATACTACTAGCAACAACAGCTTCGGAAAAGGTTAAAACGAGTGGGTCATTTCCATTTAAGCTAAGTTCAAAGCTCACCAAAGTTGGAAAAGCACTATCTCCTGTAAAGTTGCTAGCTGGCAAAGCATCAGGTAAGGAAATAGGGACAACTTCTAAACTATCCATGCCATTAAGTGGCACAGTTCCTAGATCACTCACTAATCCTCTAGCCACAGTAAGATATGTAGTATCTTGCGATGTTGCTAGGCCATCGACACTCTGAATGCCGACAACATCATCTGCAGTCAGTTGTGCAAAAATTGTAGTAGAGTTTAAGTTATAGCCACTCCCTCCAGTAAGAGTATAGCTCCTACCACCATTCATTTCACTATAGAATGTAATGTCAGACAAATCAAGTGTAGAAGAATTTACATCTTTGGAGAAAACAAGCATAATGCTTCTACTGTTCAAATTTAAGATGTATGAAAGCAGTCTTGGGGGATCTAGATTTCCTGGTTCTAAAGCTGATGGAATAGCAACATCTGGTATCACATCTAACCCTTGCATGTCTGTAGCAGCAGAGCTTGTGATGGCCACAAAAGTAGTACTAGCTGATGTTCCAAGAGGTGCCCTGGCAACAATTTCATCCAAATCAGCTTCAATTACAGGTATTCTGATGATACTACTATGCACTGGGTTAACTTGTGAGTCCATTAAATTGTATTCCACTGCAAGAGTGTTATCTTGTTCTGACTGTAGAGTGATTTGAGACAGATCCACTGACGAGTAGTTAACAGGCTCAGTGAAAAACAGTGAAACAGTAACTTGTCCATTGTATGCACCAAATGTAAAGTTTAACAGCCTGGGTGGAACTGAATCTTCTATTAACATTGATGGCATGATTGCATCATTGGTGTCTGTTGGTGCCGCAGGGTTTCCGTACACATCTGTGATCACTCTTGACTCTACAGTTATCAGTGTAACATTAGCACTAGTACCAACAAATGGAGTTGCCTTCACACCATTGAGGTCATTGGTGCTAAGTTGTACAGAAATAGAATTAGCACTAAGAGGAGTAGCTTCACTTTCTTCTACAAAACTGTAGTTGTACAAAGAAGCAATGTTGTCATGAAGGGTGATAGCAGTAAGGTTGAATGATGCAGGATCAACTGGTTCTGAGAATGTTAAGGTAAGTAATCCATCATTGATATCTAGTGTAAAATTAGTAAGCATAGGAGGAGAATTGTCAACTACAAAAGTTGTGACTGGTAAAGATTCATTAATAGGTACCATTTCTACTGAATTATTAGACACATCTTCAATAAGGCCAGTATCTAATGAGAGGAACACATTTAGTTGACCATTTAAGATATCATTTAGTCTGTTTATCTCTTCTTGTGTAAAATCAACTACTACTTCACTGTTTGAAGGTGAAGATGAATTTACTTCTGCTTCATTGAATGTAAATGTTGGAGCACTGGTATTGCTTGAGGTACTCAAGTGGATGCTTCCAATCATCAGGGTTGATAGTTGAATGGGTTCATCAAATGTTAGTGACAGTTGACCATCATTAGTGTCCAATGAGTATGAAATAACAGATGGTGATGTGGTATCTCCAACAACCACTACTTCTTGAGCACTGCCATTGGGAGCTCCAATCAACGATAATTCATTACTATCAGTTACAATTCCACTGTCATATGTAACGTAAGTTGTTCCATTAAAACCCAATGTTGTATCAAGCTTCAAGGCATCAAGGTCACTTCTTGAAAGATTTAGCACAATTTCACCGGTAAGATTTGAAGTTATGTTAGTGGTTATCAACGTCAAGTCAGTAAAGCGGAAAACATCTGCTTCAGACAATACTGCTGGTTGGGTCTGCAACGTAATGTTGGAATAATCAAATACAGTCAAATTTACTGCTTCATTGAACTGTAATATCAGTTGACCGCTGTCTAAATCTAGCAAGAAATTTTCAATTTCAGGAGCGGTGATGTCATCTGCAACATTGGATGGTGCTAGAGAAGCCATGTTAGATATTTCAATGATCGCATTACCACCAAAATCAGCAAAGGCATCTTCAGTTACTGACATAAACACATTACTGGCTGAAGTTGCTAGTTCAGTTAGTTGTCTTATTCTATTTGAATCATAAGTAGAAAGAATTATTTCTAACTGGAATAGTGATTGTTGACTCTGGAATGCCATTCCCCCTGTGAGAGTGTAACTCACGACATTCATACCAGTACTGTTGGCTGAATTCTGTAGAGTAATACCTTGTGGATAATATGACGCAGGATCAAGTGGCTCATTGGCTAAGACATTAAGAGTGTTATTGTTAAGATTAAGACTGAAAGCTGAGAGTGATGGTCTAGTCTGATCTCTTATAAAAGATGTAGCCTGTGCTACTGCTGGTAGTATGGGTTGGCCATCAGAAGCCACAGTGACACCGACTGCCACAGCAATATATGTGTCATCCATGAAAGTGGCAAGTCCAATTCGATGCTTTAACTGAAGTAGGTCAACTCCAGTGATAGTGGCTGTGATTACAAATCCCAAGTTTTCTGTGGAAAGTGACTGACCACCTGTCAGGATGTACTGCTGTGATGGATTGGTTTCAGCATTCTGGAATGTTATTCCACTAAAATTGTATACAGTTGGTCGAACTATGTCACTAAATGTTAATTGGAGCTGAGCAATCTCCATATTAATTTCAAATTCGGACAAGAATGGAGGTTCAAAGTCAGCAATAAATGAAGATGGCAACCTTGATGTTATTCCATTTGCAAAATGGCCACTAGGATCTCTAAAGGCCCCAGCAGTGAAAGTTAAGTATGTTGAATCTTGGCTTACAGCAAGCAATGTAAGATTTTGTTTGATCATGAATAAGTCAGGTAGTGAAATTGTAATGGTAACTTGTCTTGGATCAGATTCTAATGCAGCCTGTCCACCAGTGAGTGTTATGGAAGAACCTCCACTGGATTGACTCATCAGTGTAATTAATGTGTAGTTAACATTTTCTATATCAATTGGCTCGTCAAAAGATAGAGTGAATGTACCAGTTTCAAGATTGAATACATTAAATGACAGGAATTGAGGTGGAGTTACATCATCTTCAAAGAAAGACACTTGTAATGGATTTATACCATTAGCACGAACAACTGCTCTATTGTTACTCAAATCAGCCACAAGTCTTTCTGGATTGACTAAGTAAGTATTTTCTACTCCAGTAGCAAGAAGTCTTTCACCTTTAATTTGTAGTACATCATCTTCGCTCAGGGTAATAACAACAGCAGTGTCATTTAATAGTGAATCAAAACCACCAGTTAAAGTGTATGAAACATTTGCTGTTATTGCATCTTGTAGTGTAACCTGTCTTATGTTGAATGTGAGATCATTAAATATCTCATCAAATACTATTATCATTGATCTGGTTTCCAGCAACAAATCAAATGATACTACCAAAGGTCCAGTGGTATCACGGATAAACAATCTGGGATAATGAGTGTCATCTGATGACATTGTGTTAGTAACTGCAGGAACACTGTTACCAAATGCATCTGTTGCAAAATTTGATGGAAATCGTATGTAGCAGTCGCTTCGCACATTACACAGAAGATCATCACTTTTCAGAGCATTAAGATCAGCAGGGGACAAGACAATCTTAAGCTCATTGCTACTTCCATTAACCATGCCTCCAGTTAAGCGGTACATAGAAAAGTCCACAACTCCAGATTCAAAATTATTTTGAAGAGTAAGATCAGTCAATACAACTGAGCTGGCAAGAATGGTTTCAGAAAATTCAATAATCATTTCACCCTCATCCAGATCCATCACTGAGAATCTGATAAATGCAGGAGGTGTAATATCAGTAGTAAAGTTTTCTGCAATGACTGGCAATTCAGGAGCAACTACATTTCCAGCTGTATCAGTTATAAAAGAATTGTCCACTGTAGCGTAACAATCAGTCATTGAAGTGCAGAGGTTTAGAGTATTAAGCTCATTAACATCTTCTTGTGTTAGTCCTATTGTAAGTGTTCTTCCTGTCTGAGTTACATTTGTTTGACCACTAAAGTAGTAAGTAGATGTAGGATTAATAGCTTGGTTCTGCACTCTAAGAGATGACATGTTAATGGAATCTGGGTCCACTATTTCATTAAATCTTAGTGAAATCGTGTAGTCATTAAGATTAATAGCAAATGCATCAAGTGTTGGTCTTGTTTCATCCCGTATAAAAGTTGTTACCTGTTGAGCATCAGTGTTTGGGATTCCGGGAGTCCTTTGACCAAGTATATCTCGTATAGTAAAGGAGCTAAAACTAATGTAGGTATCATCCATACCAGTTGCAAGATCAGGCATCAAGTTAAGCATATCAATATCTCTTGTGTTTAGCATTACGACAACTGTAGAATAGTCCTCTATTACATATGACATTGAGGTTAGAACAACATACACTACAAATTCCCTAGGAGCATTTTGAAGAACTATTTGAGTTGTATTAATGGAGTTGTCGGCTACAGGCTCATTAAAGTTCAGAGTAAGTGTTGACAAGTTGAGATTTAGTACAAATGATAATAATTGTGGTCCAGTGTCATCAGTGATTAGTTGCACCGGTGGTAATGGAGTAAGCACAGGATCCAATGGATTATTACCAAAATCAAAGAAGGTGTCTTCAGCTATTGTGATGAATGAATTACTATTGTCAGTGCCAAATGTCATTGCGACTCGAAGAGGATTCAAATCTTCAACTCCAATTTGTACCGTGATGTTACTGCCACTTTGGCCAACTACTTCACTTGCATCAGATAAAGTAAAGTAGACTGAAGTACTACTGGAATTGTGCAGTCTAATTCCTGGTATGTTCACCATATTAGCATCAATTGCCTCTGAAAAGGATAATACCAATTGTCCATTAATCATATCCAAATCATATCCATTTAGTATAGGAATTGATGTGTCAGAATCTACAGCAGTCGTTTCAACAGCACTATGAACAGGAACAAGTGTATTACCAGCAACATCAGAAATGGCAGCAGTTGTCAAGTTAACATATGTGTTACTGGAGTTGGTACCTAAATTGATGTTAGTCCTGATTCTATCAAAATCTTCTTGACCAATGCTTACTTCAATAACATGAGCATCAATTTGACTAACACTACTAGCATCAGTCAATGATATCAATTCAGTCGCATTAAATGGACTATTCTGAATATGTATCTGGTCAAGCTGTGTTGATGTATCATTCACAGCTTCATTAAATGTCAATAACAAAGTTCCATTTGATAGATGAAGCATGAAATTAGTTAGCAAAGGACTAGTGTTATCTGGTGTAACTTCACCATCATACACTGTTTGGTCATTGTTAGGGAACATAGTAGTGCTCAGGTCAACCACTGCATTTGCATTCAATTCAATTCCTTCAGTGTATGGTGGCTCTAGTTGAATAGAAAATGAAACAGGTGGGAGAATCTGAATTTCAACCTCTGAAGAATCATCTACAGTAGTGACATTAAAAGAGGTAAGAGATAAAGGAGTTAGTGGACTACTTAATGGACCAATGAAATCTAATAAAATTGGATTAAAAGTATCGATATCCACTATTTCACTAAATGTTAAAGTTAGTATTGATGCATCAAGATCGTATGTATATGATGACAGTGATGGTGCAGTCATGTCATTGATCAATGTAGCAACTCGCAAAGCATCGTTGGCTAGCCTTGGCATAATTGGATTATTGAAAGCATCTGACGCAAAAGCGGCTTCATAACTGATATACGTGTTCATCATTTGTGTACCCAAGTCTGGAATAGCTTTGATGCCATTGAGATCTTCTGCACTTAGGTTGAAAACAATATTAATGCCATTCCCTGTCACAGGATAACTAGTAGTTAAAGGTAATGAACTACCAGTTCCATCTTCTGTACTTTGGAGGGTAGCACGTTGAACATCGATGGAACTAGTAAGAATGGTTTCTGTAAAAGTGAAACTAATTGTTCCTGTATTCAAATCCAGAATAAATCCCATGAGATTTGGAGATACACTGTCTGGAATAACTCTTGAAGCTTGAACCGGACTAGTTGTAAATACCGATCCACCATTGACATCATTCAATGAGCCATTATACAGAATGATAAAAGTATTGGTTGCTGTAACACCAACTCTTTCTTCAGCTTTAATGATATTCAAGTCATCCTCTGTGATCATTACATTCAGTTGCAAATTACCAAATGTTGATGTTGCAGTACCACTGGTCAGATTGACACTCACAGTTCCTGTGGAATCAACTAAACTAATAAATTGTGGCTCAAAAGTTGATTCATCAATTCTAGAATTAAACAGTAATTGTAATTCACCATTGTTCATATCAAGACTGAATGATGTGAGTGCTGTTCCATTTCCACCACCGATGAACTCAGAAGCTCTTAAAGCATTACCATCAGGAATTCTTTGTATAGGTTGGCCATCATAGCCTTGGATGGTGGTATCCAATAAGGTTATGTAACTGTTATCAATCTCAGTAGCTAAACCAGATATGCTGGTCAACTGAAGCCTATCTTGTGGAGACAGTTCTACAATTGCAATTGTCCCATCACTGCTAGTTATGTTACTGTTAACACTGAGCTGGTGCGACACAGTGCCCACCGGAGCGTCTTGCAGAGTAATGCTGGTTGGATCAAACGTGCTTACCAATGCAACATCATCAAAGGTGAGTAACAATTGTCCAGTAAATACATTTAGTGTGAATTCATTTAAGGCCAATCTTGTGTTGTCAGGTGTAAAGAGATTGGCTTGACGGGGGGTAGTGATAGCTACAAGATCTAAATTGGCTTGATCAGAAATTGTGCTACCATCAATAGTCAAGTAGCTGGTAAGTAATGAATTTGCAATAGTACCTGGAACTTTAAAGTTGACCAAATCTTCAGAACTAAAGTCAAGTTGAATAACGGTTTTCTGGCTTAAAGCAGACAAGACACCACCAGTTAACATATAACTATCGCCACCAATGGAAGCTGAATGCAAAGTGAGTCCACTGATCTGTATGGCACTTTCATTGATTGGTTCAGAAAATGTCATCACTAATCTGTTGAAACTTAAGTCAATTTGATAACTCACAAGTATTGGCATTGTGTTGTCGACTGTATATTCATCCACTCTTAGAATTCTTGCCTCAACTTGATTAGATTGCGGTGATAAGTCAGTAATAAAGGTGGGTTGTATGTTGATATAAGTGTCAAGTGATGACTTAACAAAATCAGTGGCCTTTATACCATTCAAGTCATTTTCTGAAAGTTCAATTGTCACAACATTACTAAATCTAGGAGTCACAACATTGGCATTAGTTAATCTGTAATTTGGTATGGATACAGTTTCACTCATTTGGAAAGCTAATCCACTTGGAATTAAAGATCGAGTGTCGACTATTTCATTAAAAATAAGTGTGAGATTTCCTGTTTCAACATTTAAGTTAAAACTTTCCAATCTAGGGGGCATATTGTCTCCAATAAATTCTACAGTTCTTAATCCTGGTGGTCCATCCAGCAAGGGTACTAAGCTGTTACCAGACATATCTCTGGCAGCCATTGATGTCACAGTGATATAGCATGTACCAATTCGAGCACACAAAAATCCATTTTGTTTCAGGTTTACAGCATCAGTCATAGAGAGGGTGATGGTAATTGATGCTCCATTATCTGATACCGCACCACTAGTAAGTAGATATCTGTCTTCTGCACTTTCATAAAATGATTGAAGTGTGATGGCATTTAACATGATAGAGCTGGCATCGATAGTTTCGGAGAAGTTTAGAACCAGCTCTGCACTGTTGAGGTCAAATCTAGCAAAAGCTAAAAGGGAAGGATCTGTGGTGTCTGCAGTGTGATTGTTCACTTGCATTCCATTGCTTGCTGAGATAGCTCGAACAGGCAAGCCAAATGTGTCAGCTACAAGTTGACTGGTGTAAGATATATAACATACAGACATGGATATACAAATAGAACTTGCTTTAAGTGAATCCAAATCAGTGTCACTTAAAATGATAGATACAACTGGAGAGTTGCCTGTAGTAGGCAAACTTGTCATCAAAGTGTATTCCACAGCTAGGGAAGATGCAGATTGTAAAGTTAACTGGTCAATATTCAAACTGGAAATGTCTACTGTTTCATCAAAATTCAAAACTACTACTCCAGTGTTAAAGTTTACATCAAAAGACAACAACATTGGTGGCGTAGTATCATCCCCAAACTGCCCTACACCTTGAGCATTGTCAGGTGGAACAGCATCAATATCAAATCCATGAAGATCCCTAACAAGTGACTGTGGAAAAGAGATGTACGTATTTGATAGTTGAGTAGCTAAATCTACAAGTGATGTTATAGCATTAAAGTCATCATCAGTAATATTGATCTTAAGCGTAGATGTATTAGCTACAACATAATCTCCACCAGTTAAATTGTATGATTCTGTACTGCCATTGGCTCTGTTCTGTAGTGTGATTAAAGTGATATTGAATGTTTCAATATCTACTGTTTCTGAAAAATGAAGGGTGAGAATCTGAAGATCAAGATTGATTTCAAACATTTCAAGAGTAGGGGACATGGTATCATTGATGAACAAAGTTGCTTGAGAAGCATTGGTGCTGGATACACCATCTACTTCATTGTTTGCATTATCCCTTATTCCTTGCGGTGTAAAAGACAAATATGTTGTGTCAACAGAAACTGCTAAATCGTCAATAGCATTGATGGCATCAAGATCACTGTCAGATAAAAAGATGGTAAAGAGCGTATCATTAATTACAATGTCTTGGTATCCAGTTAACATATAAGAGATCTCAGTAGAATTCGGCATTGCTTGTATGGTGAATTCCATAGGAACAAAAGAATTTCTTTGCATTGTTTCAGTAAATGTTAAAGTCAAGCTACCACTATTTAAATCAAAGATAAATCCTATAAATCTTGGAGAAATCAAATCAACAGAGTGTGCATCAGCTCTTCTGGCATTCGTTGTAGGTATCTCTTGAATGGGACGTCCTACAATATCTAATACAGCGCCTTGGGAAATTGCTATATAAGTAGTATCAATAGTGGTTCCCAGGGGTGCTAGTGATTGAAGCATCAAGAAATCTGATTGGGTCACATTAATGTTAACTGTTTGAACATGATCAGAAGGTAGATCGGGATTAGACAGAATGTATGTCTGTGCAGCGTCCATAATATTGGCAGCAGATTGCAATCTGAGCTCTGAGACATTAAACGTTGTTATATTAATGACCTCTGAAAATTCCAATGATATAACTATTCCAGGCCTATCTGATGGAGCCTCATATCTGAATGAAACAAGTGTTGGTGGAGATTCATCAATTACTACATTAGAAGCTTGTACAGCATTATCCAGTGGGATGCCAATAAACATTACCCCACCACCATCAGTGAAAGCAAATGATGTTATTGTAATGAATGTATCATCAGGACTGGTGGCCAGAGTTGTGCTCTCCTTTAACGCTACTTCATCATCATCTGCTAGGTCAAGTATAAGTTGTAAATTCATTTGAGTAACAGTTCCACCAGTGAGTGGATAATTATCAGTGGCATCACTTCCATTGCCATTTGCTAGAACAATATGACTAAAGTTAAAACTCTCTAAATCAACAGGTTCAGTTAATTCAAACATTACTAATCCTCTATCAAGGTCAAGCGAGAATGATGTTAACACTGGTGGAATGGTATCCAGTACATATTCACTTACCATGGTTGCATTAGAAGCTAACACTGGTTCTAGTGGATTAAGATAGATGTCATTAACACCACCTAATCTAGCAGCTAAGAATGTATTGTTCTCTCTGGTGGCCAAACTGGTAAGACGTTTAATTCCAATTATATCATTATCTGACAGTGGTACGATAAGAGTATCATTCTCATCAGCGGTTGTAGGACTTGAATCCTGTAGCTGATATGAATATGTAGGTTCAGTTTGAGAATTTTGTATGGTAAAGAAAGGTGCATTAAACGAGGAAGCGGTGACAAGTTCTGAAAATGATAGAGTTAAAATATTAGAATTAAGGTCTAAATCAAAACCACTTAGAGTTGGTCTTGTTCCGTCAATAAAGAATCTTGCCACTTGAAGAGCATTAGAAGATAAAATGGATACAGATGGATAGCCTCTTGTATCAATTACTGCACCACCATCAATTGCAATAAAAGTGTTTTGTTCTGAAAGAGCAATTCTATTATCAGCATTGAGCACATTCTGATCTGCAACACCCAAGTAGAACTCTATAATGGGAGAAAGCGCAGTGGTTAGTAGGGTACCATTTTCAAGTCTCAAAACTGCTGTTTCGGAATCTTGTATAGCATCACTTTGTAACACTATAGATGTAAAGTTTAAGCTGCTGGTAACTACTACTTCATTAAATGTCAACCGAAGAAGACCAGTGTTCAAATCAAGTGTGAAGTTTACTAATGCTGGTGGATTGATGTCTTCCATATGATCAGAAGCACGCAGTGCATTGTTAGAACTGATTGGTATAAGAGATATTCCTGCCATGTCAGTTATGGCGTTACTAGTGGCAGCAAGGAAAGTTTCATTGACACTGGTAACAGCTAACAAGTCCATGACCTTGATTGCATTTAAGTTCTCATCCGATAGCTGCAAAACAAGAAGGCTTGTTGGATTTTGTGACAACAAAACTCCTCCTGAAAGCTGGACAGACTGAGTAGGAGCACTGGCATTATTTTGGATTGTAATCTGTATAGGATCAAATGAAGAAGCATTGATAATCTCTGTAAAGGACAAAGATAGCAAGCCAGTGTTTACATCAAGAGTGTATTGTAAAATTTCCGGAGGAGTGACATCATTAACATAATCAGTGACTTGCAGTGCATTAGAAGACAGGATGGATCGTATGAATGATCCAGCAGCATCTAATATGACTCCAGGATTCAAGGCTAAATAAGTGGTGTCATTTGAAACAGCAAGGTTAGGATTCTGTTGCAGTGCTTCATAATCAGCTTGGGTTAAATTAAATTCTAAAGTAAATCCAGATGTATTTGTAATGGGAGTGTACCCAGTCAACGTGTGACTGTGTTCATCGCTATTTCTGTCAGCTTGAATAGTAACAAGATTTGGTACAAAGGTAGAAACAATCACAACATCATCAAAATCGAAGACTATTCTTCCTGAATTTATATCCAACAAAAATGTGGTTAGGCGAGCAATTGAAGAATCGGCAATAAATCTGGAGACGGGTTCAGCATTGGATGATGTAACAGCAACAATGCTGTTACCACTGGTGTCAGCAATGGCTGTTGAGGATAATGTCATAAAAGTGTTACTTTGAGTTGTAGCAACATTTTCATTGATCTTAAGATTAGTAATATCATCATTTGATAACTGTATAGATATTTCCAATGTGTCACTGTATGAAGCTACACCACTGGTAAGGATCACTGATTCTCCACCAGTGCGACTACTTTGAATAGTTATTTCTTGGAAATCGATGGAATTTATGTCAACAGGTTCACTAAATGACAAGATGAGAGTTCCAAGGTTGAGATCAAGTTGTGTAAACTGTACTAATGAAACTGGTGAGATGTCCATAATGTATACTCCAACAGTTAAAGCAGTTGAACCATTTAGCCTTGGATTATTGTTATTTCCTCCAATATCTTCGACTAATCTGTCAGTCACAGTGATGTAAGTGTTACTATTATTAGAGGCCAAATCTCTTCTGAACTTAATTTCATTCACATCTGAAGGAAACAATTCAAACTGTACATTTGACTGACGCTGGTCAGTGATAGTATTACCACCAGTAAGAGTGTAACTATTAGTACCGTTCACAGCATTTTGTAAGGTTATAGCATTGATGCGAAGAGTGCTTGGCACTACAGCTTCATCAAAACTGAGTGTGATTATGCCATTTTCTAGGTTTAAATCAAATGACATGAGAGATGGGCCTGTCATATCATCTACAAAATCAACTGTTTGAGCAACTCTTGTTTCAACAGGATTACCAGCCATGTCCATGATCAGAGCACTGGGGATGTTAATGTAACAGTTGAAGAATCCCGTACACAGCCTGTTATCAACTTTAATAGCATCCAACTCATTTTGGTTCAAATACACAACTACGGTGGTACCATCACTGCTGGTAGTAGTTCCACTAGTCAATGTCACAGCAGAGGCCGGACTGGTGGGTGCTGATTGCAAGACAACACCTGTGAATTGTAATGATGAAGTTCTTACTGTTTCAGAGAACCTTAGGGTAATCGATCCATTATTTAAGTTGAATGTCTCCAATGATTCTAGCTGAGGATTCAAAGCATCAGGTGATATCAATGATGCAATCAAGCCATTATCGCTGGTTCTTTCCACTACACTGTTTCCACTAGTATCACTCACTAAATAATTTGTATAACTGGCATAACATTCTGATGAATTCCTACAGAATTCTAAGCGGTAGATTTCATTCAAATCTGGTGAGTTCAAATCTACTATTAAAGCGGCAATGTTAGTTGAATGACGTACAACTATTCCTCCAGTCAAAGTATAGTTCACTGTAGGATTACTGAAGGTGCTTTGCAATGTAAGTTCTGCCAGGGTGACAGTAGTCACATCCACCACTTCAGAAAAGAAAAGACTTAGTGTCCCATTAGTGCGGTCAAAATAGAACATATCCAATTCAGGCCTAATGTTGTCCAAATTTACTACTGTAGGAACAAGTGCCATGCTTAGTGGTATTTCTTCATTAAATATTCCATTCTCTGTTCCAACCGAACCATTAGATAAAGTCAGTAATGTAATGTTTGGATTAGAGAAACGTTTCAGTTGATTAATATCATTGAGTGCCAGTTGAAGATTTAAAATGTTAAAATCAGTTGTAGCCATTGTGTTGTATGTGAGTCTGAATGAGGAGTTAGTCACATTGTCAAGTAGCTGTATTCCAGAGGTATTCAGGTTTGTTACAGATATCGGTTCATCAAATGTGAGTATCAACTCACCACTGTTCAGGTCAATATTGTAGGCTACTAAAATTGGACCGGTAGAATCAGGAATAACCTCAGTTGCTTGTATGGCATTAGCAATTCCTATTTCTCCATTGTAGTTATCAAACATGTCTGAGATTGTGCCATTGTTTAATAGTAAGAAAGTGTTGTTAATGTTATCACCAAATCCTGGTGTTCCCTTCAGCAGGAAAGACTCATTCAACAGAAGGCCAATGGTAATCATGTTATTTAAGTTATTGATGGTGACTTGGTTTCCACTAAGACTGAATGTTCTTGATGGATCAACCACGCCTCTTCCAGAAACCACTGTCACACCAGAAACAACAAAAGAATCAAACACAACAGCCTCATTGAATAATAATATAATGGAGTTCAAAGATAGATCAAGTGTGAAGTTTTGTATTATTGGAGCAATGAAATCAGGTGTGATACTGCCAGCCTGCTGTGCTAAAGCTGGTTGAATGAATCCGTTATTGTTCAAATCATTGACAGCATCATTTTGAATTAGTACGTAGGTGTTAGTAATGTTAGTTGCAAGATCTTCTAACGCTCCAATGGCACTAGCATCCTCCACACTTAAACTGATAACAATAATGTCTGAGTCTATTGTAGAGCTTGTACTAGTTTCAAGAGAGTATGATATGTTAGGTGAAATAAAAGAATCTTGGAATACAATCTGGCTCACGTTTATTGTCGAGGCATTAACAATTTCTGAGAAGGTTAGCGTCAAAGTGGCTATTCCAAGATCAAGGGTAAAATTGCTAAGCACTGGAGGTGTGATGTCAGCTGTAACATTACTAGCTTGTAAGGCTGAGCTGATGTTGATTGCCACCACTGGGTTCCTTGAAAAATCAGTAATTGCCATGGTAGTAATTGTTAGGTAAGTGTTGTTTTCATCAGTGCCAATATATGAATTGCCTTTAATCCTGTTTAGGTCAACATCACTTAACATGACATCAATGACATCAGAATCTGTTACATTCAGTGGTGTGGATGTTAATCGAATATTTGCTGTAGGCAGTTGTGAGTCAAGCAGTGTGAATTGTGATAATACTAGAGAACTGGCTAGCACAACTTCTGAAAATGAAAGTTGCAAAATGCCATTATTTAGATCTAAAGTAAACGATGTTAGCTCTGGATTAGCAGTATCTTGCACAATCACTCTTGCACGGTTAGCATTGAAAATTGAAACAGGTGATAACTCATTTCCACTGATATCAAGTGCTGTAAAAGGTTGCAATAATATGTAAGTATCGTTTTCTGTGTTTCCAATATCATCTAATAGCTTGATGCGATTTAAGTCAAATGTACTAAGCTGGAGTGATACACTGTAGTCATCTTCTTCAAGTGAACCGCTGGTTAGTGTATAAGTATCAGCATTGGGTGAAGGAGAACTCAACAACTGGATTCCATTAGCCATAAAAGTGCTACCATTTATGGTTTCTGTGAAGGTAAGATTCAGTACACCAGTGTTGAGATCTAAGCTAAATTCTGTAAGCATCGGCCCAGTAGTATCATTCATTATGTTCACTGACAGGGCAGCAGAATCATTCCTACCGGTAGCATTGTTATTAAAGAAATCTACTACAACTCCTTCACTGACTGAAACAAAAGTATTTTCAGAGCTGGTACCCAATTCAGTTCGTCTTAAGATTTCATTTAAGTCATCTAACGAAAGAACAATGTTAGCAGTTACTCCATTAGGTGATGCAGTTACAATTGCTTCAGTAAGGGCAACAACAACAGTGACATTTTCTGTAAAATTCATACTATTCTGTATAGTTATTTTACTCAAGTCAAGTGTAGTGGTGTTGATAACATCATCAAAAGTCAAATTTAAACTGCCAGTGTTCAAATCTAGGACTGCTACTAGTAACTCTGGTGGAGTAAGATCAGGTGTATACATGTCAACTTGTAAAGCTTTTCCATCAGTGATTGGTAAGACATCTTCTCCTTGATAGTCATCAATAAAATCAGCTCTCATTATCAGATAAGTATTGTTCTGATTTTCTGCTACATACTGTGTTGTCAATAATGAATATACATCTTCAGATGAAAGTTCTAAGGCAATGACGTGGCCATCAGGACTGAGAGATTCTGTGTCATCAGATAAGGTATGATATAAATTGGGAATAGCTGTCCTTCTACTCTGTATTCTTATTGCTGGTGCATACACTGTAGAAACATTTACAACATCAGTAAAAGTCAATGTCAAATAACCAGTATTAAAGTCCAGAGTGTAGCTGGCAAGGGAAGTAAAGCTGACTGCCATGTCTGGTACCACTTGTGTAGGTGGAATTCCAGAAATAAGATCATTAGGATTTAAGAAGGTATCATAAAGAGTATCATTGTCAATGGTCAAGTAAGTGTTGTTTATTTCAGTGGCCAAATTCCGCTGGAGCTTGATAAAGGCTATGTCAGATTGGTTCAGTAGCACATTTAATACATTAGTGGCATAGCCAACATTTTGTATGAGTCCGCCAGTCAGTCTTCTGCTACTGGACTGCGACATTGGATCAGATGACAAAACAAATCCAGTAAGCGTGATATTGTCAATAAGAACTGGCTCACTGAATGTAAGAGATAGTATATCAGTTTGCAAATTCAGTTCATAAGAAATCAGCTCTGGTCCAGTAGTGTCTGGAGTGAAAATTGAAACCTGAGTGGCATTTAAACTGGTTATAGCCTCAGCTCCATTAGGAGTATAGGCAGTATCAGATATGAAGTTCTCAATTGCTGCCAAGTAAGTTGTTTCATTGTCTTTACCAAAAGTACGAAGTTTCAAATTGTTTAAGTCATTGTAGGTCAAAGAAACGATAACTTCTACATAATCGTCTCCAAGAGATGCTTCACCTCCAGTAAAATACAACTGTGCATCACTTGAGGTAACATTGCTAGAACCCTGTAGAGAAATCATGGTTATTTGTAAAGTGGCCACATTCACAGGCTCATTAAAGTACAATATCAGTTCACTGGTGTTTAAATTCAAATCAAAGGAATCCAACACTGGAGCTAAATCATCTTGTACAAAATCAAACACAAGATATCCTGGAAATTCATCCCTAGTTGGAACCAGTGAATTGCCACTTGTATCATTGAGGAAGTTGCCATATAACCTGACATAGCAAGTGGCTCTGGTGCTACATAACCTTGGATCTTGTTTGATAGCAACAATATCTCTGTTGTTAAGATATATTACCAATTCAGTGGCACCAGGATTAAGCTCAACTCTGCCGCCTGTCAAATTGTAACTTTGAAGCGGGTCTTCAAAAAGTGTCTGTAATGTAATAGCTTCCAAGTCAATAGAATCTGCATCAATAGCTTCAGTAAACTGTAGGATTATTGAGTTGCTTCTCAAGTTCATGGAAGCAAATTGTAATAGTTCTGGCCTTGTGTCATCAGCCACATGTATAGAAACATTCAGAGCAAACTCATTTCTTCGTTCAATTACTGGTAGACCGACAGAATCATATATGGTGTTGTTCATAATTGCTAGGTAACAGTTAAAGCTCTGGGTACAAATTGAGTTGAGTTTTAGCAGGTTTGCATCTTGCTGTGTTAGTGTAATCACTACAGAAGTTCCTGTTACTCTGATATTATCATAAGCTGAGAGAGAATAACTATTGTTTGAGTTAGAAACGCTATCCTGAAGAGTTAGGCCACTGATGTTAAGAGTTGTTACATTAATAAACTCATCAAAAGACAGTACTAGTTGAGAGGCATTGGCATTAAAGTTAAATGACAGCAGGATGGGATTAGCATTATCAACATTGAACATGAAAACTGGCAAAGCCATTGTACTGGTAATAGCTCTAACTTGATTTCCACTGGTATCTAATATGGCCTCTCTGGTGATTGAAAGATATGTATCATTTTCTGAAGTTGCTAATGCACTCATCATCTGAAGATTGACCAAGTCTTCAGTATTGAGAGAAAACTTAAGCATAGTATTGTTTAAAGGAACTACATCACTGCTTGTAAGGGGATACCTTGCAGTGGGACTGGTAGGATGATTTTGTATAATAAATCCTGTTGGGTTGAAAGATGAGGCATTGATGGGTTCATTGAATGTCAAGGATAGTTCACCTAGTTCAAATGATAACGAGTAATTTAAGAGTACAGGAGGAGTGGTATCAGCAATATAACCATCGGCTGGTTCAGCATTCTCAATTGGTATTCCTTCAATAGCATTTCCTGCCAAATCTTTTACAAAACCGGTTTCTAAAATGATAAAGGTGGTGTTTCTTGATGCTCCAACTCCACCCATAGCTTTAAGGTTGTTAAGATCAGTATCAGACAACATGATAACAACTTCAGATGGACGTGCAGTAACATTACCACCTGTCAATGCTAGTTGTGGAGAGGCACTTGAATTATCTCCTACAATTCGTAAACCAGTAATGTTGACATTTGTTGAGTCAATGTTTTCACTAAAGAATAGACTTATTGTGCCATCATTTAAATCAAGTTCAAACCTTTCAATTGTTGGCTCAACAAAATCAGCTGTAAATTGATTTACAGGGTACACTGTTTCTGAGCTGACATATAAATTTCCATATACATCTGTTGTAACATTTGAGTCAATGGTAAGATATATGGTATTGTTATATCGTCCAAATGGTGGCATACTTCTGATCAACTCAACTGTAGAGTTCGGTAACACTATGCGTACATCAGCTGTGCGAACGGGTGAATCAACCACTGCCATAGTGAGAGTAATTGAGAAGGCATTAGGATCAGTTGAATTACTGAGTTCAATTAAACTGGTATCAAATGATTGAGTGTCAACAAGTTCATCAAAATGCAAAACCACATATAATGGTAGAGTATTGTTATCCATATTAAAATCAAAAGAAAGAAGTTCAGGTGGAGTGGCGTCGGTGACTAGATTAACAGTTTGGAGGGGTAAACTGGTATCAATAAGTGAATTTCCATTTCCTGTAAGATCAACAAAAGCAGAGGAAGATGAAATCGCAATGTAAGTACTTTCATTTGATACAGCCAAGTTAGAAATATTTTTGATTGCATCTAAGTCAGCTTGTAGTAGCGTGATATTAAATTCTCTTCTATTTGGTGGTAAAACTCTCCCTCCAGACAGGGCTACAGATGGTGAACCAGGACTACTGAGAATTTCAATGGCTGAAAAGTTTATATTACTAACATTGATTATTTCGCTAAATGAAACTTGAAGAATTCCATCATCCAAATCAAGCACAAATCTAAGAAGGTTGGGTGAACTATTATCCTCAACAACTGTACCCGAGATGTTGGAAACGCTACTGATACTGTTATTAGCAAAATCGAAAACAGATTGATTTTCTATGGAGATGTAAGCCATGTTTTCAAACACACCCAATAGTTGAATAGCATCAGCATCTGTTTCGGATAACTGAATGGAAACTGTACTTCCACCCCTTTGGGCAACAAAACTATCTGTTAGTGGATATTCAACAGTTTCATTACTGACATTGAAGGTGTTTCTTAAGATAATCGAAGAAATGTTCAAAGTCGATTCATCTACAGCTTCTGTAAACTGCAGATTAATCATGGCAGTAGCAAAGTTAAGGTCAAAGGTTACTAGAGCTGGTGGAGTGATGTCTGGGTTAACAGTGGAAGCTATTACTGCATTAGTTTCACTGGTAGCCAATATGTTGTTATTGTTACTGTCCATCACTGCACCCATAGCGACTCGTAGAGTTAGATTGTTAACCGCAAGACCTGGGACCAGATTACTTTTGATGAAATTGAGATCACTTTCTGATAATTGTATTGAAATATTTGAAACAAACTGTGGTAAGTCAGGCATGAGGCTTGAACTCATCAGTTGATATGCTGTGCTACCATTAAAACCTAGTTGAACAATGAAACCACCAGGATTGGCAAAATCAGTATTAATGACTTCATCAAAGGAAGCATTCAAGTAGCCAGTATTTAAATCTATAGTAAAGCCAATCAATTCAGGTGGATTTGTATCAACAGTATGCATAGAAACATTAAGAGGACTACTTGGTATTACTGGATTGACCATATTACCACTAGCATCAAGTATGGTACGACTTTCCAGTGATAATAATGTGGTGGTGGATGAGCCAAAGTTAGCATTGGATTTGATCACATCAAGATCCTCTTGAAGCAAAGTGACATTTATAATTGTCACAGAGTCAACACGATTGATTACACCACCACTAAGTGACACAAATGCATAATCTCGCATATTTGGAACTCCATTCTGTAAAGTAATTCCAGATGGATCAAATGTTTCAATGTCAATTGTTTCATTGAACTCTAGCACAAGAGTACCTGTGTTAAGATCAAAATTGAACATTATAAGATCAGGATTGGTCTCATCAGGAACAACCTCTGAAACTCTTCTTGTGACAGAATTCAAATTATTTCCTGCTATATCTTGCAAAGCGGTGGGTGTCACACTAATATAAGTATTATTTTCATTGGTTGCCAAGTTTGAAATATTCTTCAAATTGTTTAGATCTGTTGGTGAAAGTAATAGTTCAAGTACGAAGTTTGAGCCAGTTAATATCATGCCAGAGGTTAATGGATATGTCACAGTTGGAGACAAGCTGTCTTGAAGAGTAATTGACTGAAAGTTGAGAGATGATTGTACAATATCATCAAAGGTCAGCGACAGTGAGCCATTGTTTAGATATAAATCAAATGCCACAAGATTAGGACTAGTTCTATCTGGAATAAGTCCACCAGTGGCAACAGATATTGTGACATTATTGTCAAACGGCACTCTACTAACATCACTGATGGTGTTTTGCTGGACAAGCAGAACAGTAGTAACATCACTAGTAGCAATACTACTGGAAGATTTAATTTCTAGCAGATCGTCTAATGATAGAGTAATATCTATTGATGTTTTATCATCAGAGCCATATGTCACTTCACCAGATGACAATTGAATGCCATTTACATCGGAAGGAGATGCAAGCAGAGTAAGACCACTAAAATCAATAGTATTCAGACTAACAGGCTCAGAAAATAGTATTGTGATGGATCCTTCATTTAAGTCTAATGCTGAAAATGAGGTAATACTTGGAGGAGTGGTGTCTGGTGTATACAGTCCCACTGAAAGAGGTGTGGTTTGTGGAATTGCTTGAGTTGAATTCTCTATTAAAAAGCCTCTTCCTAAATCTTGAGCAATATCAGAGGTGTACGTCAGATAAGTAGTAAGACTAGAATTAGCAAGATCTTCATTGGCTTTTAATGAAATCAAGTCACTATTCTGCAAGTTTATGGTAACAATATTTCTTTCAACTGATGCAACAGTTGATGATATATTCATAGCATTGGTTCCATTTATGTCACTCTGTAAAGTAATAGCTGTAGTATCTATCATTTCAACTGGCTCATCAAACTCTAGTCTCAGTTGTCCATTGTTAACATCCAGAGTGTAGTTTAGTAGCCTTGGTCCTGTTGTATCTGGAGTGATTGAGATTGGAACATCAGCTGTAGAACCTCCAGTATAATTTACAGGAATAACTGGAATTCCTGTTGTGTCAAAAAAGGCATTTGATGTAAAGCGAATGTTACATGTAGAGGGTACTGAACAGAGTGTTGTACGACTTTTCAATTGAATAAGATCAGCGGGAGAAAGACGAATTGTTAAAAATGATCCAAATGATTCTTGGACGCTACCTGAAGTAAGTGTATATATTGAAGTGTTCATACTTGCTAGAAGTGAAAGAGTTATTTGGTCAAATTGAATTGATGATTGTAAAACTGGTTTAGAAAACATAAGGGATATTGTTCCAGCATCATAATCAAGGTTGTAAAACTGTTCTAATCTTAACCTCATAGAGTCCGCAATTATATCACCAGCTCTTAGAATAGTTAGTTCAATAGGATTACCACTAGTGTCACGCAACAGGTTTTCTTGAATCAGTACAAAACACTCTGTTTCATTAAGACACAATCGTTCATCCATTAACTGACCTATATCTGATGCACCGAGAGTCACTACCGCAATGTTGGACTCTTCTAGACTTACTCTACTATCATTTGAGAGCTGTATTCTTACACGTGGTGATAATAGATCATCAGAATTTTGTAAACTAATCCGTGATACATTAAAGGATTGCAAATCAATTGCTTCACTAAATGTAAGGCTAATACCTCCACTGTCAAAGGAGAAAGTAAAATTTACTAACTCTGGCATTAAACCGTCTGGAATTACCGCAGATGCTTGTAAAGGATTGTATATTGGTATAACTGATAATTGGTTACCATTTGTATCAGTGATAAAACCAAGTTCAGTTGAAATGAAAGTGTTATCATTGTTGGTTGCCAGGTCTCTTAAAACTTTCAAAGCATTCAAATCTTCTGCAACTAATGAGATGTTCACCAAAGTATATTCAATGATGGAAGCAGTGCCATCTGTCAGTTGTACTTGTTCAGTTCCATTAGACTCATTGACAAAAATGAGAGATGATACGTTTAAGTTCAGCACATCAACCGGCTCTGAGAATCTGATAGATAAAATTTCAGTATTCAAATTGAGAGTGAATAAAACAATTGTGGGTCTTATTTCATCGGGTCTCACAAAGGTACTGCTAAAACCTGGCTCTCCAATTGCTATCAAACTATTTCCAGCTAAATCAAAAGCGACGTTATCCTGAATGATTAAAAAGGTGTTATTTTTAGAAGTACCTAAAATGTTGAGAGCCTTAATTCTGTTTATATCATTGGTGATGTTGATGATAATCCTTGATGTATTAATAAAACTGATAAGGGTTGACAAAGACAAATCAATTGATGGTCCGGTAAAGCTTTCATTTGGTATGATGCTAAGGCCAGCAACATTGAAGTTATCAATGTTAATAGGCTCAGAAAATTGTAAAATTATAACACTATTGTTTAAGTCCAATTCAAACTCAATCAAAGTTGGGGAAGTAGTATCATTAACTATACTCTCAACAGTAACTGGCATACTTGATCCTTCAAACACATTTGAATTCAAATCCATCACTGCATCAGGCGCTAAATAAGTAATAGAATTACTGGTACTACTTCCAAAAGTAGTGTTCACACGTAACGCCTCAATGTCTTCTGGTGACAACATAATGTACAAGATGTCCGAGTTAAGAGTGGATGTGATGCTACTGGACAATGTTATATTATTATCAGGTGATCCATCACTAAAACTGATCAAACTAATGTTTAATGATTCAGCACTCACGGGCTCTGAAAATGTCAATATGATCCTTGACAAATCCAGGTCAATACTAAAATTGTCCAGAACAGGTGGAGTAGAGTCACTTATTAGCATAGTGACGGGAAGTGCTGTTGCATTTAGAATGGGCTCTAAATAATTTTCACTGTAATCCACCACAGCCATTGGCTCTACTATAAGATTAGTTGTTTCGTTATCAACTGCAAGCCGTGAATTTAATTTAATGGCATCCAAATCTGTTGAAGACAAGTTGACTGTTAGTACAGATTCATTGATAGTTGCTTCTGCTGATGTCAATCTAAAATAATCACTTGAATTTATGCCAGCAGTGAGAATGATACGGGATTCATTCAGTGTAGTGGAGTTTATTCCTTCAGAAAATGTTATCTCTAATGTCCCAACATTTAGATTCAACGTAAAGCTTAAGAGTATTGGTGCTTGGATGTCTGAGATGACTCCAACAGTGTCATTATATGGTTGTAAAGGATTTCCACTTAGATCAGTTAAAACAGGACTTGTAATATGGAACAGTAGTCTAGAACTATTGCTTATGTCAGCACCTTTAAGTTTATTGGCACTACTGTTGCTGATTGGAAAAATTTCAACAATTCTATCTTCACATTCAATGCAATTATTCAAAGAATCGCTCATAGAAAAGCAATCCCAAACACCGATATCGTCATTGTGTATTTCAACATCACAACCAGCAGAGCTAGTATACAAAAATGGTTCAAGAAAATAAAGAGTCCAAGTAGCACAGTTGTAATCTATTACAACAGAATCAATTCTTAGATACGTGGTGTCATTTATAATGTCATTGATGAGTTGCTCAGTGAAATTAAATGAGTTCCCTGAATAATCAGCAACAACACCCAGCTCGAGTTGCAGAGAAGCAGTTTCATTGGTGGTATTATCTAGATATGCACATTTAATAGCATTTAAATCAGACACGGCAAAAGTGATAACAACATTGCAAGCATCTGCACTCTGATTATAGAAGCCTTGATTGAAAGATGGAGCTCCATTGCTATAATTATAAGAGCTTTGATTAAAAGATACGCTTCCATTACTAAATAACAAATCCATTCTTGATATATTGAAAGTGTCAATATTGATGATGTCACTAAAGGTAAGGCTTAGCAATCCTTCATTCAGGTTAAGTACACTAAAGACAAGTTGTTCACTGATGATGTCATCATAAACATAGCTTGCCCTTAAAGCATCTGTACTTGTAATGGATATCACATTTCTTCCCATGTAATCCTTAAACACATCAGCTAATACAGCGATATATGTATTGTTATCTTCGACAGCCAGCCTAGAAGATCTGAGTCGCAGTATACTCAATCTATCTGATTTGCTTAGAGATATATTCATTACACTGTTGTTAGGTCCCTGTACCGTAGAAGTGGTTAGCGTGTATCTGGTTACTCCATTACTTGCTACCCTGTTGCTTTGAAGAGTCAAGGATTCAGGAATAAATGTATTATATGCAATTGTGTCATCGAATGTTAATATTAATGATCCTGCGTTCATATCAATTCCAAACTCAAGTAGTATAGCGGCAGAATCATCAGAGATAATTTCACATGCTTCAAAATCTGTGATATTTTGATTTGGATTATCAGCAATGTCGTATACCATGTTTGATAGTATGGTTAGATGAGTGAATGTACCAGGAGAAGATTTGATAACGGAAACATCATCACTAGTTAACTGAATATTAATGGTGATTTGTTGGACTGCAGTTCCTAAAATTAATCCTTCAGTAAGTTGTAATGCATCAGAAGCATTAGCTGATTGCAGGATAAGTCCAGACACGTTAATTCTTGAAACATTTATTGGCTCATCAAATGTCAATGATAGTGTATTTGTGCTCAGATCAAGGCTAAAGCACATTAATATTGGGCTAGCTCGATCTTCGTTCACCATTGTAGCATTCATGGCTTCTCCATTAATGATTGGTTTGTTGTTATTGGGTGAAAAGGACATATCCTCAATGAGCGAGCTTGTGATGACAATGTAAGTGTTGCTTTGTGAAGTAGCAAGTTCTGACGAGAGCTTCAAAGTATCAAGATCCTCTGGTGACAGATAGATAACAATACTACTACTGCTTTCACTGTTAGTGACACCTCCAGTAAGTGTGTGTCTTTGTGAGTCATCCGTCACATTTCTAGCATTTTGGATTGTTATTGCGGTTGGATCTAATGTTGCAGAATTGACAGGTTCATTGAATATTAAAGTGAGTGTACCGCTGGTAAGATTTAGAATAAATCCTATAACACACGGCGGCTCTGTATCTTCAATGAATTGTGTTACTATTCTCCCATCTATATTGCTAGATGTAGTCAGTGGGTTTCCTGCATTGTCTTGGATTAGTGTGGAGTTCACCCAAGCATAGCAATTACCAAGCATAGTACACAGATGGTCATCTTGTTTAATTACCATAATGTCCTGGTCAGAAAGTTGTATAGTAATCTGAGACTCACTGCTAGCTATAACACTGCTGTTGGTAAGTGAGTAGTTGGAAATAGGATCCCGGAATAGAGATTGGAGTCTTACACCAGTCACATCTATGGTAGCAATATCAACAGTTTCATTAAATTTGAGAATCAATTCATTAGACGATAAGTTGAGCAGCACAAATTCTGTGAGCATGGGTGGGCTAGTGTCAGGAATGTAAGTAGACACATTAAGAGCATTCCCATCAACATGAGGATAAACAGGCAAGCCTGTAACATCACTCACCAGTAGTGAAGAATGGCGCAAGTAGCAAGACTGATTGTCATAACACAGCGGCATAAACTTAATGGTGTTCAGATCATCCTCTCCAACAAGTACATCAATGACAGCTCTATTTTGTAATACATCAATTGTAACACTGCTACCAGTCAGGCTATAACTTGCATTATTAGCAGCTCTTTCGTCTTGCAGTGTAATGTCAGACAGTAGCAAACTTGATGTATTTACTGCTTCATTGAAAGAAAGAGTCAGTAAACCAGTATTAAGATCTAAATCAAATGCCACTAACATAGGCATGGTTGAATCATTACCATATGCACTGACAGGGAGTGCATTAACAGGGTTGACGGCTTCATTAGGTGTTCCATACAAATCCATTACTACAAAAGATGTCAATGATATATAAGTGGTGTTATCCGAATCAGCAAGCCCTACAGTGCTCTGTATCACATTTGTATCTTCTTCAAGAAGTTGTATTTGGACAACATTTGATATCTGAGAAGAGAAATTTCCACCAGTTAGAGTGTGAGATAGCACATTTCTTCCAGGTTGGTTTTGTATTGTAATGTAAGATGGATCTAACGTTGAAGTGTTGATAACTTTTGTAAACGTCAGTGTCAATATTGCAGGATTAAATTGAAGTGTGAAATTTATCAATGCTGGTGGAGTACTATCTGGTGTAAGGGTAGAAACCATGTATCCCATGCCATCAGGTATTGCAATGGATTCTAACTCCACAAAATCCTTTACAAAACCAGCAGCAAGAGTCAGATATGTGCTTGCATCAGTATCTCCAATGTTTAGTTCAGCGAGCTCATCAGAAGTTTCTTGTGGGAAGTCCAAGATGACAATTTCTTCCTGTTCTGACTGCACCACAGCAGTGGTGTTTGGCAGTTGCACAAATGTCATCCCTCTTGAAGCCGATGCTTGCAATATCATGTTTCTAACAACAACTGAACTAGCATTAACTGGTTCATTGAAAGTGAGCATTACCATGCCACTGTCAAGATCAAGACTAAATCTTTCTAACATGGGTGGAGCAAAATCTCCAACATAACTGCTTACAGCAGTAATGTTAGTTTCATTGATAGCATTTGAATTGAGATCCATGAAAGCATTAGAATACAGTTGTATATATGACGTTTCCATTGTTTGCAATAAGGGTGACAATTGTAGTATAGCCGCAAAATCAGTATCTGCAATTGAAATGACAACATCTGGAGTTGGATTGACACTGAGGATAACACTATCAGTTAAATTAAACATCTCTGCTTCGGTAATGTTGTCAGAACTATAAAATTCAATTAGATCTATTTGAGCATCAGATATTCTTACTGGCTCATTGAAATGAAGGGTTAGAAGGTACATGGTACCGTTTTGTAGGAGATCAAATCCACTAAACATTGGGGATGTCATGTCAAGAGCAATATTGTTTGCTGGGAGTGGAGAAGTTGCATTGATTTCATTTACGGTATTCCCACGGAAGTCATTTGCCACATCAGCTGTAAAAGCTATGTAACACCTACTCAAAGTATCACACACATTCTCCAGTATTATTTCATCAAGGTCACTCCTACCTATCATAACCTCTACTACTGAAGTATCAGAAGCCAAAGAAAAACTGTCCATAGTTAAATCTACGCCTACACCAGACTGAGACTCCAATAAAGTAATTCCTGTCACATTTAGTGGACTTTGAACAACTTCATCAAATGTCAAATGAAGAATACCAGTATTAAAGTCTAAACTGAAGTTGCGTAAACTGGGTGAAGTGTCATCGGGAGGAACATCAGAAGCTGCAACATCTACACTACCAATAAGTCCATTGTCATCATTATCAAATACTGTGTCATTATCAATGGACAAGAAAGTGCTGACTGTATTGGAACCAAAATTTTCATTGTATTTGATCACATTAGCATCCCCTTCTGTTAATGATAAGTAAATAATTTCCCTAGTGAAACTGCTCACAGCAGTGTCAGCTGATAATGGTAGTATTACAGTAGCTCCAGCACCTGGTATATTGTAAAGTGTAATACCAGATGCATTAAAAGATGAAATATTGATGGTCTCAGTAAATGTGAGAATAAGCATTGGGGTTCCATCAAGATTGAGAACAAAACTGTCTAACTGTGGTTGAACGTTATCAGGAGTGTACATTGACACAGGAATAGCATCAGCTGAAGCTAATTCATCTATTGGTACATTGCTGGTATCTTGTACAGAAGCATCCAAATTTCTCAAGTACGTGGTTTCATTATTCACAGCTAGTCCTAGCAATTCCTTAATACTATTAGCATCAGTGTTACTGAATCGTACTGTCACAATAGTATCATTCTCAGGTGATACAGTACCCATCGAGAACCGGTAATAAATAGATGAAGATGGTTCAGCTAATAAAATAAATCTGTTTATCATCAAAGTTGATGGACGCACAACTTCAGAGAAGGTTAACACCAGCGATTGATTGTTAAGATGTAAGTCAAATGATACAAGCTCCGGAGGAACCTGATCAATTCCATGCATGGCTGCTTGCAGTGCTGTTGTTGGTAATATTTGAACTATCCTATTTCCATTAAGATCTTGTACTAAAGTTTCAGTGATCGAAATAAATGTTGAAGTCCTTCCAGTGCCAAGGCTTGGCTGAGATTTAATAATATTAAGATCAACATCTGTAAGTTGTACAGTCAAAACCAAAGCAGTGTCAGATGCAGACAAAGTTGTGTACCCAGTCAAGAAGTGATCCGACTCAAATGGAACAGTGTCTGTGTCTTGGATATGAATCTGCGTGACATTAAATGTCGTTACATCTACCACTTCACTAAAACTCAAAGTTAGAGCACCTGTAGTTAAGTTAAACACAAATGCATCCAGTCGAGGTGGTGTTGTATCTGGAGTATATTCTGTAACCATGATGGTATCTTGAACAACAGCCAATCCAGCCAAGTCAGTAATGAGGTTAGGATCATAACTTATGTATGCGGTGGCATTGCTTGTAGCCAAATTTCTCTGTGCTTTGATATTATTGAGATCAAAAGCATCAATATAGATTTTAACATTAAATCCATCAGTGCCATTATGATAACCTCCTATTAGTGAATATGTTTCATTATCTGGTGCTCCAGGATAAGGCAAGATGGTTGCACTACTTGGACTAAGAGATTCGGCATCAATAATATCATCAAAGGTGAGTAATATGCAGCCTTGATTAAGATCAAGATCAAATCGTGTTACTCGTGGTGGAGTCGTGTCTTCTTCATAATCTTGAGTTTGTAATGTAACAGGATTAATAAGGACATCAGCCACATCTCTAATTGATCCTTCATTTAAGGTGATATATGAGTTACCTCGAGATGTTGCTAGTGTTGTAAGGAGCTTGATAACTTGTAAATCACTGTCTGAAATACTTATTTCAATTTCAAGTTTAGTCTCATCATTAACATACGAAACATTTCCGTCATTTAAAGTGTAATTATTGCCACCGCTTGGTGCTTGCTGAAGGACAATCTTACTAAAATCAACTTCTAGTGAAAGAGGTTCATTGGCTGATATCCTCAAAATACCAGCATCAATATCAAGCACTGTAACGGTAACAGCCTCTGGTGGAATAAGGTCCGGCTCATACATACTGACAGTAATGGCACTGCTATTTAGAATAGGATTGGGAGAGGAACCCATTCCTGCCCCAACGTCACTTATAAAGCCTGTAGCAAAACTAATGTAGGTGTTTTCTCTGATAGATGCTAGGCCTGTACGTGCTTTAATAGTTATTGCATCTGTGTTACCTATAGTGGCTGTTATCACATCAGATGGCATATTATTCTCAGGAGTCAAACTGGTAAAAGTAACATTATCAGTTCCATTAATGTTACTCTGAATTGTTAGTGCTGATGCAATCATTGTAGTGGGATCCACAATTTCATCAAAGCTGAAGGTTATCTGCAGACTGCTCATGTTCAGATTAAAAGATATCAAGCTTGGTGGAGTTGTGTCATTAATAATAATATTGGGGTGCTCACTCATAACATACATGAAGGTCGGTACAACTTCAACAATAGCGTTACCAGCTCTATCAGCAACAAATTCTTGAGAAAATCGCAAGGAACATGTAATCATTGATCTGCAGATACCGGTGTTTGTTTTAATGGCATTTAGCACATCATTACTTAGTGTGATGGTAATATTTTCACTGTCAAAATCTGAAGAGTTACTGGGGGCTAAAACAACCCTAGTAGATGGTTCTATAAAAGAACTTCTAAGTGTTACTGCTGAAAAGTTGAATGAATTGGTGTTGACTGATTCAGAAAATGTTAGTACAAGATTGCCAGTATTGAAATCAAATGTTTCAAAGTTGATCAGTTGTGGTCTCAAGTCGTCTTCACTAAAACTAACTGCTTTCCTGGCGTTATCCTCAGGAATTGCCACAACTCTGTTATTACTGGAATCCAGTGCAAATGATGATGTGAATGAAATAAAGCAGTTTTCTGTGCTGCTACACAATGGCATCTCTATAATTTGATTGTAGTCATTTATGCTTAAGGCAACTACGATTGTTGTGTAATTGATAACTTCAAAATCTGAAGTAGAAGTAATTCTGTGATTGGCTTCCTGTACTTCTGATCTATTTTGCAGTACCAATCTAGTGATATCAACAGTTGGGCTGGATATAAATTCATCAAATACCAGATACAAATTTCTTGCTCTTAAATTTAAGGTGAATCTTTGCAACATAGGTGATCCGATATCAGCTGTAACATTCATGGCTTCTACTACTGTCATATCAATGCTATTACCATGCATATCTTCTACAGCACCACTCTCTAGAATAAGGAACGTATTATTTGGAAACACTGCTAACTCTGGATTTGCCTTCAAAGCATTTAAATCAGATGGTGTTAGACTCAATTCAGCAATAGCTGAAAAATTCCTCATCGGTGTTGAAAGACTTAACTGAATAGCAGCTGGCGAAGTTGCATTAGAAGCAAAACCAATTTTACTGGGATCAACTGCAGCAAGATTAACAGTTTCAGAAAAGGTTATCAGAATAACACCAGTGTTTAAGTCAAGAGTGTAATTAAGTAGTTCAGGAATAATCTCATCCTCAGTATAGTTCATTGCTTGAAGTCTGTTGGACAAAACCTCATTTCCAGCAAGGTCTGAAATAGCACCTGGAGCAATAGTAAGATAAGATGATGATAAATCTACATGAAGATTTCTATCAGCAGCTATTTCATTGAAATCATTTGAATTAATATTCACAACAACAATTACTCCATTGTCGCTAATACTGTAGCTGGCATTACTAAGTTGATGTGCAGACATTCCATCACTAGTTTGTAGAGTTATGCCGGTAACATCTAATGTTGAAACATTCACTAATTCATTGAATGTTAAGCTCAGCGTACTATCATTGAGATTGACAGAGAATGATGATAATTCTGGTGAGGAGCTGTCTCGAATGTAGTTACTGGTTTGCATTGCTACTGCAAGTCCTTCAAACATGTTACCATCAAAGTCTGCTATGGCATTAGATGATATGTTGATGTACGTGTTGTCTGCAATAGTAGCAAGATCACCACGTAGCAAAATGTCACTGATGTCTTCAGGATCTATTGTGACTGTTATAATATGACTATCAACCAACACAGCTACACTGTTATTCAGTGCTACAGTAGAATCAACAGACATTGGCATATCATTTGGTTGTATTATAATTTGGTTTACTACTAAAGAACTTGCATTGACAATTTCATCAAAAGTTAGTTCCAGAGTTGATGAGTTCAGATTGAATGTGAAATTTAATAGCTGTGGTGCAGCCTGATCTCTCATAACAGAGGATGCCATAAGAGCAGTGCTTGTAGGGATAGGCTGGAGTAGGTTGCCAACTGCATCTGTAAATGTACCGTTCCTCAATGCTATATATGTATCAACCATGTCAGTGCCCAGTTCAGTCTGTAGCTTGATAGCATTAGCATCTTCATCACTAAGTGAAATATTAATGGTGTCAGAATTATTGCTCAAAATTAAACCACCTGATAGTTGCACTGATTGGCCGTTAATGGATGTTGATGAATTCTGGAGGGTAATGTAGGTTGGTGTGAATGAACTTGCAAGAATTACTTCAGAAAATGTTAAGGACAATACAAGATCATTCATGTCAAGACTGAATGAATTCAACCGAGGCTCAGTAGTGTCTGGAATAAACATAGTTGCTCTTGTAGCATTATACATGGGTATTTCTTCAACAGAGTTCTGATTGTAGTCAGTAATGGTAGTGTTTTCGATGGCAATATATGTACTCTGTTCATCAATTGCAAGAGGCAGGATTGCTTGAACATTAAACAAATCATCTTCAGACAGGTATAAGTTAACAGATGTAAGGTTGACAACACTCGCATTTGTGGCATCACTTAGCTGGTAAAATACTTCAGTACGATTTGTTGCACTTTGTAACACAATACCATTAGCATTAAAACTGCTGATGTTGATAGTTTCTGTAAATGAAAGTGTGAGCAATCCTGAGTTCATGTCAAGAGAAAAGCCTACTAGTGTTGGAGGAATATTATCACCCATGAAGAGAGAGACATTCATTGCTGTGACATTGGAGATATCAATGACGTCATTTCCAGCAAGATCTTGAACTGTGCTGTTAGGGAAAGAGATAAAGGTATCAGAATAGCCCGTGGCAAGACCGTCCATTGACTTAATGGTGTTTAGATCGTCCTCAGTCAAGGATATAATAGCAATAAATCCATCAATTGATTGTTCTACTCTTCCACCAGTCAATGCCATAATGTATGGAGTCATGGTATAGTCAGGTGCTCCTTGTAATGTGATCAAAGTAACATCATCCAATGTAGTTATATTGATAGTCTCAGAAAAGGTTAAATTTAGTACACCCAAATTAACAAACAAGGCAAATGACATTAGGTAAGGAGGATCCTCATCAGATACAAACACTGATACCTGCATAGCCTTTCCGTCTGTGACAGCTCTCACATCAATACTAAAAGTATCATCAATGGTATCCGCTCTCATGGTAAGGTAAGTATTAAGCTCATTAGTTGCTAATCCAGGTATAGAGTCCAAATTGAATTTGTCCATTGGAGAAAGTTCAACCGTTAGTTCATTACCGGCAAGAGCTGTCGGCTGAGTGCTAGAGGTTAATTGATAATACCTACCAGCTTCCCTAAGTTCACCAGCTTGGATAATAATCCCGGGAGCTCTAAATGATGGAACATCAACAATGTCGGTAAAAAGCAGTAACAAAGTACCATTGTTCATATTATAATCAAATGATATAAGAGATAAGATGGAACTGGCTTCAATAAGTTCATTAGATCGTGTACATGGAAGTGGATTATTTCCATTACCATACAAATCTACCACAGCATTAGCACTCACAGCCAAATACACATTATCTCTGCTCGTTCCAAATGTGCTATCCATTTTGATTTGAGATAAATCATCTGAGTGTAACAGCAGTGATAAACTATTTACACTACTACGTGTGGCAATAACATTTGGAGTTAACATTATGGAGGTGCCACCACTACAGTTAGCACTTAGTGTAAAATCACTGAATGACACCGTTGATTGATTAACTGGCTCATTGAAGACAAGGTCTAAACTGTTACTCTGGAAATTAAGACTGAAAGAAACTACAACAGGTGGAGATATATCTCCAATAATTGTAACTCGGGAGCCATTTAGTGAAGCGTCATTTCCTAAAGCATTACGTGCCATATCAAACACTGTATTGGGTGCTAAGGTGAGATATGCATCCACAATGTCTAATCCATAGCCCATATCCTTTATAGAATTAATGTCATCATTTGTAAGTCTGATTTCCACAATTGTAGCGCTTATTGCTCTTGGAGTTCCTCCAGTTAATGTATAACTAAAATTAGAGTTTGAAGGATCTTCAGTTTCTAACAAGGTTATACCGTTACTGTTAACTGAGCTGGCTTGTACTGCCTCATTAAATGTTAATACTAGTGTACTATCATTTAGATTGAGAGTAGAATTTTCTAATTCTGGTGGTAAGTTATCATCAATAAATAAAGTGACAATTTTTCCTGGAGGAGTCATGTCTATAGGAATGATTGAGTTTCCGCTAGTATCAGTTACTAGCCCAAGGGTTACTACAATGTAACAGTTACCACGATAAGTACAGATGTGTATCATTCGTTGTACAGCTACTAAATCAGTAATAGAGAGCTGAATCACTACCACAGTGTTGTTGATGATATTAACCACTTCTCCATCAGTTAATCTGTATGATTGAAGTGGCCTCTCAAACAAACTAAGCAATGTAATAGCAGTAAAGTTAAATGACGAATTGTCCACGGCTTCAGTAAAGCGAAGACTGATTTGACCTGCCAGTAAATTGAACTCTACAAATTCGCTTAATTCTGGACGGCGAGTATCATTAATAAAAATGATTGGTTCAGTTGGCCCAAATGCATAAACTCCGTGGCCCACCATATCATGTGTAGAGTTTTCAGTAAACATCAAGAAGCAGTCCATTGCATTATCATGCTCACACAATGCGTTTGTTTTTATCATAGTGGCATCAGATAAACCAAGCTGAATTGTAATCACTGCACTGTTCATAAGAATTGCCTCACTATCATTCAGTGTAACATTGACATCAAATCCAGTCATATGGTTTACCAAAGTAAATTCATCAATGTCAATGGTTGATGCATTTACAGTTTCATCAAAAGTAAGGATTAGTTCCTCAGCTGAAAGATCAAAAGTATAGTTTACTAACATTGGTCTCATGTCATCTCCAATAAACTCCATTGCTCTCAGTGCTCTAATAGATGTTACTGGAAACAACCTGTTGTTGTTCATGTCATAAATACCATCTGAAGCAATTGTAATATATGTTGTAAATATATCAAGGGCTACCTCAGTATTCTGCCTCAAAGAATTAGAATCTTGGATTATAAGTTCAAACTCTACGATATTACTGGGAGTTGTTGTTAAGAGTTCACCACCAGACAACCTTACGGTAGCTCTAGGATTTGATTCTGAGTTTTGTATGGCAATTAACGCAGCATTTAAAGAACTTGAATTAACAGCTTCTGAGAATGTGAGGGCAATAGTGTTTAAGTTAAGATTCAATGTAAAATTTCTTAATGACGGTCGAACTCTATCTGGAATGAACTCTCCAGCAGGTAATGCCATCGTCGGAGGGATTGCATTGTTTTCAATGGTAGCTCCAAAATCAACCGCTAAGCCCCTGTTTAAGGAAATGAAAGTGGTGCTTTCAGATACTGCCAGGATTTCATCACTTTTCAAGGCATTCAGATCATCAGCAGTCAATGTCACCACAAAGATGTCCATTACAGAAGTTAGTACTGTGAAATTTCCACCAGTTAGTGTAACATTTGGTTCCTCGTTATTTTCACTTGCTTGTATGGTTAAGTGCCTAAGATTTAGTATATCTACAGGTTCATCAAAAGTCAATTGAAGGGTACCAGCAGTAAGGTCCAAGCTGAACTCCACAAGACTTGGAGGAACTAAGTCTATATCAATAACTGTGGCCATCACAGCTTGATCAGCAGTCAGACCAGCAAAAGTGTTTCCAGACATATCCACCACAGCATTACTAGGCAGAAACATGTAGCTGGTATCAATTCTCTGTCCAAGAGGTGGTTGTTGAAGAATTCCTTCCACGTCTGTGACATTAGAAAGTACAACCACTTGATCAGTGATGTAGGGAGTCTGTAAAATGGCAGTCTGAATTACATAAGATGTTACATTTACTGATGATGGTTGAGAAACAAGGTTGATATTGTTCAAGTCAAGAGTAGAACCATTTACAGTTTCTGAAAAACGCAGTCGTATAAGAAAAGATGATCCAGATGTCAGCAAATCAAAGCCAATTAATTCTGGAGAACTGATGTCAGGGATAAACACATTTACTTGCATACCATTAAAACGAGAAATTGCAGTAGCATTATTCCCCGATGTGTCCATTAGAGCATTCATACCAAATGATATAAATGTAGTTTCATTATTCACAGCCAATGTTGATTCCCTCTTGATCATATTCAAATCAAAATTAGACAGATTAATCAGCACTGTAATATTGTCAGTTGTAATTACCGAACTGTTCATCAGCGTATATCTTACTTCACCAGTCCGACTACCTTGGATAGTAAACATTTGAGGATTAACGGTTTGTGAAAACACAACTTCATCAAATGTCAGCAGCAGTCTACCATTGTTAAGATTAAAGTCAAAATTAACTAAATCTGGTGGATTAATGTCTTCAATGATATCAAAGGCTTGCTCAGCATCATCTATGGGAATCCCAGGAAAAGCATTCATGCTGGTATCGACAATGGAGCCTAGGCTAATTGTCAGGTATGTATTATTTTCTGTTGTACCTATCACTGGAGTTTGCTGGAGATAGTAAAAGTCATCCAAACTGAGTAAGACTGTTATCACTGCACTATAGCTTGGTGTCACATTAAGTGCTGGTTGAAGAAATCGGTTCAGTCCAGTTCTACTGATCTGTAAATTTCTGACATTTTGAATTGTCACCCCAGACATGTCCAGTGAAGAAGCATTCACAGTTTCAGTGAATGACAGAATAAGTGCTCCTCTGTTTAAGTCAAGCTCATATCTGATCAGATCCGGAGGTGTAATATCCGGCAAAACACGACCAGCCCGAACAGCGCTAGTAGCAGATATCATCCTAATGGAGTTACCACTGACATCACTAACACCATTAGACAATACCACAAGGTATGTTGTGTCTACAGACAAGGCTAAGGTGGTTCTTGCTTTAAGTTCATTCAAATCAGCAAGACTTAAAGTGATATTAATTTTAGGATCATCAATTGTACTTGTGTTTCCTCCGGTCAGCCTATACATTTCGTTATCATCAGTAGTAGGAGTGGGCATTTGAAGGAATGTAAATGATGTTGGGTCCAGAGAAGCAGCCGAGACTGATTCAGAAAATGTCATCTGAAGGATTCCTGTGTTTAAGTCCAATGTGAAATTTTCAAGCAGTGGTGCAGCACCATCTGGTGTGTGATCAGCCGCCATCATAGCATTGTTAAATGGAACAGCATCAATCTGATTTCCAGCCATATCTCTAATTGTATTAGAAGAATATGAAATGTAGGTATTATTTACACTGGTTCCAATGTTGGTCATTTCTTTGATGAAGTTGAGATCATCGTCAATAAGATAGTACATGAAGTTGGTGTCAGATACATTTGGTATGGAGAGGCCACCCTCAGAGATTCTAAATTCCCCAGTACTACTGTTTCCATCAGAAACATTTTGGAGTACAATCTCACCAGGTGAAAAAGATGTGATATTAACTGTCTCACTAAACAAAAACATGATAAAGCCAGCATTTAAATCAATAATGAATTCAGATAACTCAGGTGGTGTTTGATCTTGTGTAAAATTCAATGCTATCCTAGCAAAATTTGGAACAATCTCGTCTACCGTGTTGCCAGATATATCACTGATAGCTTGACCACGGATTGATAAATAAGTGGTGCTTCTAGAGATTGCTAACAAACTATTTTGTTTGATATCGTTGACATCATTTGGTGTCAAAATCACTTCAACTGTGAAGTTATCATTGCTCTGTGCTGTGCCTCCAGTCAACACAAAAGAAGCAGCATCATTTCCAGGCTGATTCTGCAGTGTGATGAACAAGGGATTGAAACTGTTAAGATTCATGACATCATTGAAAGTTAGTATCAGTAAACCCTCATTTAAATCTAATTCATAATCAAGAAGTGTTGGTTTGGTGGAATCTGTACGGAAATTGACTCGTAGTAATGACTGGTTAGTGGCAACAATAGGGTTATTAGCGGGATCACTAAATGCACTTTCAGCTACAGATAATGTAATGTCCAAAATACCATTTCGCAGATTTTGATCCAACTTGATTTGTGTCAAATCTTCTCTGCTAAACTCCAGTGATAGGATGGTGCTTATATCATTAAAAGAAGTGACTATTCCATTGCTTAAGGTCACAGAAGCTGTGGTTGAAACTAAAGTAATTCCTGAAAACTGAACATCTTCAGGTAAAATAGGCTCATCGAATTGTATTCGCATTTCTCCACTGTCCAAGTCTAATAAATTAAATCCTATTACCATTGGATTAATAGCGTCAGGACCATAATTTTGCACAAGGAGGGCATTGCCATTTGGTATCTGTCGTACAAAATTCCCCGCTATATCAGTAATCATACCTGTTTCTGTTACCAAATAAGTGTCGTTGTTTTCAGTAGCAACATCATCATTTGCTTTTATTCTCAATACATCATCATCACGTAAGTTAAACCGGATACTAGTTTCATATGAATTTGTAAGCACATCACCCAGCATGGCTGAGCCTAAAGCAATGACATAACTTGAGCTGGAATTTCTAAATCCTTGAATGGATAAGAATTCAGGCCTGAATGTTTCAAAATTAACTGTTTCATCAAAGTAGAGCACTACACTTTCACTTGTTAAGTTAAAATCAAAAGCAATCAAATTAGGATTAACGACATCACGTAGCAGTCTAGTAGGGTAAGTGGCATTGTTAATGACTGAGGGAGAAATTGGTAAGTTTAGGTTTCCAGACATATCAGCGATAAATTGACTTCCAAGTTGTATAAAGCAAGCAAATTCTATTGCACACAGTTGTCCTTCCCTAAGCGGCTGTAAGCTCTTAATAGAATTCAGATCACCTTCAGAAAATTCAATGACTATAACCGCATTAAATGAGCTATTAGTGATACTGTCATTAAGGCGGTACATGACAGTACTTAAAATATTGAGAAGAGTAAGTTCGGTTACATCTATTGAAGATGCATTCACAGTCTCTGAAAATGAAAGAGTTAGTGTTCCATTGGAAAGATCAAGTTCTGCAAAGTCTAAAAGCTCAGGAGGACGGAAATCAGGATACACTTCAACAGCCATAGTTGGTGGAACAGCCAGTAATGTGTTACCAAAAACATCTCTAATTGCAGATTCATTTAAGGTAATAAAACAGTTACCAGGTCTTGTACAAAATGGTAACCTGTATATCTCATTAATGTCATCGGTTACAAAGGATATTGTTAGATTATCAGTGTCTTGTGACATAGTATCTCCGCCAGTTAATGTAACAGTATAGTTTGGATTTGTTTCACTATCTTGGAATGTAATACTTGAAAAAATGACAGGGTTAGCCAAAACGGTTTCATCAAATTGTATACTAAATGTTAAATCATGTAAGTTCAATGTAAAAGAACTAAACATTGGACTTGTTGTGTCTCTTTCATATGCCTGTGCTACTCGTGGACTTGTCACTGCAAGTGGCAATCCTGAAAGATCTGTTACAGTGGCAGTTGTCAGGGCTAGCACTGTAGTTTGTTGGCTTGTGATTAATCCCGGTTTAGCTTTGATTTCATTAAAATCATCGGTTGGAATAACAATTTCTACAATAGCGCTGTTCACAGTAGTAACAACATCTCCTCGCAACTGGAATTCCTGACTTGGGCTACTCACTGCATCTTGTAGGGCGATTTGAGTGACATCGAATGTTGTGATATTAATTACTTCACTAAATGTGAGCAATAATCGACCAGCGTCGGCATCAAATGAAAAACGTGCCAATGATGGTGGGAATGTATCATTACCTTCAGAAGTGCCTATATTACTATCAATGGGATTCACCAAGTTATCATTATAGTCAAACACTGTCAAATTTACTATTGTTAAAGATTGTGGATTACCAAGTAAACTGATTCCTGCAGCATCCCCACCGGAAAGACTAATTGTAATCGTTGAACCTTCTCCATCTGATGAAGCTGTGCTATCATCAGTTAAGTTATAATATGTTGAGTTAACTATTGACCGTATAAAGATTGATGTAAGTTGAAGTGAAGATACATCCACGATTTCATCAAAGGTCAACAATACTGCAGAAGTATCGATCTGAAAGGAGGTCAGGTTTGGTCTGTTCGTGTCGGGAATGATGGTGATCACGGGTAATATTGGTGTCATGTCATTACCAAGTCCTTTGTAATCTTGTACAGTGCCACTTTGCAACTGAATGAGTGTATTCATTGTCAAGTTTGAATTCCTTTTCAATATATTTAAATCTAAGTCAGCAATTTTAATCAATAAAGTAGAATCAAAATTTCTACTTAAATCTTGGTCTGAAACAGCAAACCTTAAAATGTGATTACCTAACTCTGGCACACCATCTCCATCAGAATCGCCATATAAGGTCACACCAGTAATGACAAATGTACTAATCTGAACTGCTTCAGAAAATTCTAATGTGATATAACCAGTGTTCATGTCTAGTACAGCAAAGTTGGTTAATTCGGGCCTGCCAGTATCATCTGTAAAACCGACTGCCTGTCTAGCTTGACTTGAATTGAATGGAACAACAAAGAATCCTCTTATGTCTGTAAATGTTCTCTCACCATATGAAATGAATGTATCACTCAATTCACTAGCAAGATTTGGAGTTATTTTTAACCTGTTGAGATCATCAAACAAAAGCTGCAACATTATTTCAGCGGAATTACTGGTCAGTGGGGTAGCTCCAGTAAGTGCTATAAACCCGTTGATGTCTTGGACAGAAGTATTTTGCAGCACAATTTCAGTAAATATTGTGTTGTTTACTAAAATGACTTTAGAAAATGTTAAGGAGAGAACACCAGTGTTCAGATCAAGGCTAAAATCTCTAAGCTCCGGGATGGTTTCATCTCTTATCAAGTTAGATCTCATTACACCAAGTGCATCTTCATTAGAAATTACCATTGCCATATTATCATTAGTGTCATTGATGACAAATTCAGTGATACTAATATATGAGGTATCCACACTTGATCCAATAGTAATTTCTTCTTGTAGACGAAGAAATTCAGCAGGTGTAAGAGTGATGGAAATTGCAGTTCTGGAGATTGCTGAAGCTTCTCCATCTTGCAGTGTAAATGATCTCGAGCCAGGGAAAGAACTATTCATTGTATCTTGCAGTGTGATCGCCGTGACATTAATTGTAGTTACATTAACTGTTTCAGAGAAATTTAATTCAAGTATTCCATTATCCATATCAAGTGAAAATTCCACTAGTTCTGGGCCAGTTGTATCTGGAATCACATTTACTATTTGCAACCCAAGAACTTCTTCAAGTGGATTACCAAAGAAGTCAAGCACACTTGAACTCTGTACAAACAAGTAACCTGTGTCATTGTCTATGGCAAGATTACGTAAATATTTTATTTCATTTAGATCGTTTGCATTAAGCTCCAAAGAAGCTGTAAGGCCATCTACTGACTGACTGACAGAGGCTGTTGATAGTCGTCTAGCATCTCTAGTAATTGATATAAGAGGGGCATCCCGAAGTACAAAGTTTTCAAAAATTATAGTGGAAGTATTAATGGCTTCAGAAAAAGTAAGATTTAACTGACCAGTGTTCATGTCTAAAGTGAAAAAGTCTAACAATGGATTGACTATATCTGTGTAGAAATTGGTAACAGGAAGAGCTTTTCCATCAGTGACTGCCAATACATCTTGACCTGTAGTGTCATCAATAGCAGAGGCCCTCATTGTTAAGTAGGTAGTAGTATTATCAGTTGCAAGTCCACTAATTCTTTTAATGCCAAACTGATCCACAAGTGACAATTGTACTGTAACAAGGTATCCATAAGTACTTTCTGTCATGCTGTCTTCAGTAAGTCTATACTGGAGCCTCCTCTGTGCAAATTCACCACTCTGAAATTGTACTGCAACTGGATTCCAAGTGTTTGGATCAACCACATCATCAAAAGTTAAATTTAAGATGCCCAAGTGCATATCAATGTCAAATGATAATAACTGAACTCTCACGGTGTCTGGTTCGGTGACAACTGTAGATGTACAATCAGTTTCCAATAGAATGTTACCATTAACATCTTCGACGGTATTATTCTCAATCTGTAAATTAGTGTTGCTGGTATTGGTAGCTAAGTTTGGATTAGACTTGATGTTTATCAAATCATCGGGTGGCAAAACAATGGTAACTTCTGTCACACCATCACTGATCATAGCAGGTACAAAAATTCCGCCCGTTAGAGTGAATCTGTTTGACGACACAGTACAATCGCTTATTAATATAATACCAGTAAAATTGAAGGTAGAGACCTTGATTGGTTCATCAAAGGTAAGCAACAATACATCATTGGTTAAGTCAAGGTTAAAGGAGGCTACCACTGGAGGTGTTGTGTCCATAGTGTAATTTCTGACTTGTATTCCTGTTGTAATAGCTTGTATCTCATTAGCTGGAATAGCCAGATCCTGTACAGTATTTGGTATTAGAGTTAAGAAAGTGTCACTATCTTGTGTGGCAAATGAAAGAGATTTTAACCCATTTGCATCATCCGTAGTCATATTAACCATTATTGTGGTGACGTCTATGCTGTAGGCAACTCCATCAGTTAGTGTGTAATATTCCGATGGCATGGTAACAGTTTGACCAGCCTGGATTGTTATTCCTACAAGGTTTAGGGTATCAAGATCTACTGGTTCGTCAAACATCAAGATGAGCTGGTTGGAGTTCAAATCTAAATCAAATTCTTCTAGGGATGGTGTTTGTTCATCTGGTTCAAATAAAGATACAATCAGTCCTGGATGCTCCTGTCGTACGGTTTCAAAATCATTTCCAGCTAGATCCCTAAGAAATTCTGAAGTAGCTGTTAAGTAGCAATTTCCTCTGTAAGCGCAAATGTCAGGATCACGTTTAATAGCAGCAAGGTCCTCCATGCTTAACTGAATGGTGATGGTAGTTAGATCCATTTGCACTGCCATGCCACCACTGAGTGTAAAATTACTCCTAGGCTCATCAAATAAACTTTGTAATGTGACAAATCTTGGTGAAACCGATGAAATATTAATAGTTTCTTCAAATCTTATGGTTAGTACTCCAGTCTGTAAATTAAAGCTCACAAAATCAGCAATAGCTGGAGAAATAGTATCATTGATAAAAATGGTTACTTCTAATCGGTTCTCAGGAATTACATTGAATCCTGACATGTCCATTGCTGTGTGTTCCTCTATTGATAAGTAACAATTCCTAATACCACTAAACGTACACAAATCTGTCATACTCTTGATTGTATTAAGATCATTAGGGCTTAGTAGTACTTCGACTGTGTCCCTATGATTTTCGGGAGCAATCAACGAACTGGTTATCAGTGCGAATTCTGTACTCATTCCATTATGAAGAACAATTGAAGATATATTCAGGGATGTTGTATTGATGGTTTCGTCAAATAGCAGTGTTAAAATGCTAGAATTTAAATTAAAGTTCCAGCTACTTAGAGATGGACGCTCCAAATCTGATTTAAAGATATTGACCGGCATAGCATCTTGTCTTGATTTACTGTTGACCCTATTATCACTTTGATCAGTGATAAGATCTGAACTGAAGGAAACATATGTTGTGGCATTGGAAATAGCAAGTTGCGGTCTTGATTTTATTTGGTTAGCATCAAAAGTGGTCAAATTCAGTATAACAATAGAATCAACGCCAGGTGTAACAATTCCCCTTGTCAGTTGATACACAACGGATGGATCTGATGCTGCATTCTGAAACAATATTTCTTCTACTTGTAACAAGCTTGCATTTACTACTTCAGAAAATGTTAGTACGAGTTGCTGTGTATCAAGATCAAAGTCAAAACTTATTAAATCTGGTCGTACTCTGTCATCTGAAAACCGATCAATCATTTTACCTTCCAGTTGATCGACAGGATTTTGCGATGTATCATAAATGGCACCTCTCTCAAAGTGTACAAATGTGCTATCTCTTGAAACAGCAAGACTTGACAGTCTTTTAAGATCATTTTGGTCTTCTGGTGATAAGCTGAGTAGTACTGACTCTGAGTTCACAGCAGTGACGTTTCCATTTGTCAGATTTACTTGGTCACCACCTGATGCTGTGTTCCTCAATGATATTAATGAAAAATCAACACTGCTAGAGTTGACATTCTCATCAAATGATAACATTAATGTTCCATCATTTAAATCAAGTTCAGAATAGATGAGCTCAGGCGGAGTCAGATCGGCAGTATGCAATGTGACTTTAATGGCAGAATCACTAGGTGTTTCAGTCAACAAATTATCAGCCATATCTAAGACAGAACCAACCATAATTGATAAGTATGTCTGGTTGCGAGATCTTCCAAGAGGAAACAAATTTTGTATCATTATTAAATCACTACTGCCCAAGAACACAGTCAACTCTGCTGAATTTTCTGTCGAGGCAGTGGAGCTGGTGAGTTGGTATACCTCAGAGCTTACTGAAGTATTCATTGCAAGACGCAGGAAGATGTTATTTGTCATCAAGGTAGTTGCCTGAACTGTTTCAGAAAAGCGCAATACTATTGCAATTGGTGGATCCCTAGAAGGATAAGCAATAAAATCAAACTCTTCTAATGATGGATCAACCATATCTGGTATTACTGTGGAGATCATCACAGCATTGTTGCTTCCAATTGCTTCTACTTGATTATTGCTTAAATCTGAAACCAAACCTGATGTAAATGAAATAAAGGAATTCATATCATTGGTTGCTAAGGTTTGTAATCTTTTGATTTCATTAGCATCTTCTCTTCCAAGTGTTATAACAATTCTGTGATTGTTCTCTAATGGAATGGCACCATTACGCAGTGTGACATGTGCAACATTGATAGAAGTATCATTCTGAATTGTTATCTGGGTAAAATTAAAATTAGCATAAGAAACGGTCTCTGTAAACTGAAGTGTTAGCCTATCATTTCCAAGATCAAGGATTGATGCAGTCAGTCTGGGAGATGTCAAATCAGATGTTACAGTTACAGCTGCTAAAGCGTTACTTAATGCAATAGCAATGATGGAATTATTACTTGTATCTTGCAATGCATCAAATTCTACAGTTATAAACGTGTTGCCAGGTGTTGTAGCAAAATTAGCATATCTTTTGATAGTATTAAGATCATCAATAGATATATCTATTACCAATATATCAGGATCTGTCATGGCATTCACCATACTTTGGTTCTGCAGGGTGTAGTTGACATAATCTAGATCGGTTATGTTTCGACTGCTATGTAGTACAATTTTACTGATGTTAACACTACTCTTTTCTATGGTCTCGGAGAGGTTTATTCGCAATTGTGCTTCACCTATTAACAAATCAAATGCATGAATAGTCGGTGGTAGGGTATCAGGTATGAAGCTTGCAGTACGCAATGCATTGCTTAGTGGAATCATCTCTACATCGTTATTGTTCAAATCATAAAGTGCACTTGAAGAAAAACTGAGGTAAGTGGTATCATTTGATGTACCTAATAAAGGTTTAGATTTGATGTCATTAAGATCTTCGATATTTAAAGTTATTGTAATAAAAGGACTATTCATTCTTGAGACGGTTCCACCAGTTAGCCTCCTCAACACAGTTGATGCGCTCATAACTGCTTCATTTAATATGTAAAAGTCATTGAGCATAATAGATGAGTAACTAACACTCTCTGAGAAAGTCAAATAAATTTCACCTTCATTAAGGTCAAAAGTATAATTGTTAAGCCGAGGTGCTGTAGTATCTGGAGTATGATTACTGGCTTGTAAGGCACTTGAAGAAGAAATTTCTATGATAGGGTTACCACTTGTGTCTAATATGGATCCCTCCAGCAATGCAAGATAAGTGTTGTTATCTGATGTGCCGAGATTATTCAACAGTTTGATAGCTTCAACATCAGCTGTCAGCAAACTAAGTACAAAAACCACTCCCCTGTCACTGGGACTGGAAAAGCCACCAGTTAAATTCACTGACTGAGTCACATCAAGTGTATTCCGCCTGTTTTGTAGAGTAACTCTGTCTGGCATAAATGTTGTAATATCAACGGTTTCATTAAATTGGAAAGTGATTGTTTCCTGGTTAAGATTAAGATAGAACATGTTTAAAAATGGTAAGTTTGCATCATCAATAAATCTGGCTACTGGCTCACTGTTCTCTGGAATAATAGCTCTGATGGGTTGTCTGGCAACATCTCTTATTAGTTCTGCAGCTAAACTGATAAGTGTGTCATTCTCACTGGTAGCCAAATTCTCAATCTGTTTTATGGCATTAAGATCTGTGTTGCTTAACTGGAGGAGAGTGGAATATCCATTTGTTGATGCAGTGCCACCACCAGTCAGTCTGTACACAGCTGATGTTGCATTTCTACTTCCCCTGAGAGTGATTTGAGTAGGGTCAAAAATGGCATTGTCAACTACATCAGAGTAGAATATTTCCATTATGCCTATATTCATATCCAAGGTAAAGTTGACTAGTCTAGGACTTGTTTCATCTGGCACATATATTACAACTTGTCTAGCATCCATTGGTAGGATTTCCAAAATAGAGTTTCCAGCAGTATCTGCAAATGCATTTCTACTTAGTGAAACATAACTGCTGCCTTGAGACTCAGCCAAACCAGTATTTAATTTTATCTGCAGCAAGTCGTCATCACTGAAAGTTAGTACAATTTCAAGTTTAGTTGGTTCATCAGAATACATAGTGAGTCCACCAGTTAGAGTATAATTTGTGTCACCGCTTAAAGTACCAGCACGAAGCATTACTCCTGAAGGATCAAAAGAGTTCCTATTAATGGGCTCAGAAAACTGAAGAGTAAAGGTACCAGTGTCTAGATCGATTTCAGCAAAACTAGACAGCATAGGTGACATGCTGTCTGCAGTATATCTATTGCCAACTGAAAATGCTCCATCTGATAGTGAAGTAGTGTCAATAGGATTTGGATTTGGAGGCTGAGCAAGATCATCCACAAGGTTTGATGTAAAGTTAATGAACGTATCATTAGCATTAGTAGCTAATCTTTCTATTGCTTTAATGGCAATAACATCATCTGGTAAAAGCCTAAATCTATAAACAAGATCATTTGCAGTCACTAACCTTTGTTGACCAGTAAGTGTGTATGACATAGTAATGTTTGTTGAATTAGTGACGGTAAGTTCAACTGGTGAGAATGATAAATAATTAACTGGCTCATCAAAAGTGAAACTCATAACATTGCTATTAAGATCTAAACTGTATTCAAGAAGCCTTGGAGGTGAGGTGTCTTGAGTGAAATTTCCAGCAAGTCTGAAAGAGCCTGGCAAAATATTGACCACTGGATTTCCAGCAATGTCGGTGATAAATGTTGATTCAAGCCTAACATAACACAGTGAAATAGTAACGCACAAAATTGTATCCTCTTTCACTCCATTCAAGTCATCTGCAGTCATATTGATAACTACTACAGTGCTGTCATTACTAAGGACATTGCCTCCTGTCAAAGTGTAGCGATTAGGAGAAGTCACCACTCCACTGTAAAGAGTTAGAGCAGTAAAGTTTATTGAGCTCACCTGAACTGTTTCATCAAATTCCAAGGTGATGATACCAGCATTCAAGTCAAAGTGAGCAAACCGTGTCAATTCAGGATCGATAGCATCAGTGGTAAAATCATCAGTAGCTTTAGCAGAAGTAGGAGGGTAAGCAATAACTGAAAAACCACTAGTGTCTGTAAAAGCTTCTTCTGAAAATGAAACAAAACAATTTGATTGCATAGTACAGATATTCAGTCGAGTTAGTTCATTTCTGTCTGTAGACGATAGCCTTATGTTCAGCTCAGTTGTATCAGTGTTTTCCATGATATTATCAGTAGTCAAGAAATATGAAGAGGCTAAAGCCAAACTGCTATTACTCTGTAACTGTATCAAACTGGTGTTAACCAATGCAACATCAATTGTTTCATTAAAGCCAAAAGTAATGACTCCATTATCTAGATTGACAGCAAAAGTGTTCACATTAGGTCTGTTAGAATCTTCTGTGTACAACTGAACTCTTAGTGCATTTGGTCTGGTCAAGGACATTAGCAGGTTTCCGTTCATATCTTGTACTGCTAGTGATTGTATTTCCAGATAAGTTGAAGCATTGGAAACCGCCAACATTCTTTGAGCTTTGATTCCATTGATATTGTCAAATGACAACTGTACGTTCACAACAACACCTGTTGTAGTGGATAATATTGTGTTATTGCTATCACTTAATAGGTAAGCTTGAGCTGACATATCATTTGTACTTGTTAATGTCACATGAGATAAATTCAAAGAAGATACGTTCACAAATTCACTAAAACTAAGTGTCAAAATGCCTGTGTTTAAATCAAGATCAAAGTCATTGAGTTCTGGATCAGTTTCATCTGGTGTAAATAACCAAACTGGCTTAGCATCAGATGTGAGAATTGGAACCAGTTCATTACTTGAGACATCACGCAAGGCACTAACTTCTACAAAAATATATGTAGTAAGGTTTGAAACTGCTAATAACAGATCGGATTTGATTTCATTCACTTCAGTCTCACTTATTCTAATTGACAAAATATGACTGTAATTTCCAACTGGCACTCCAGACCTGAACTGATGTATACTGTCAGAATCGTTATTATCCGATTGTAGTCCAAATCTAGAAAAGACGAGACTAGTAATGTCAACAGTCTCTGAGAAATATAATGTGAGATATCCAGTGTTCATATTAAGATCAAAGTTATCCAATACTGGGGGAGTGACATCAGGTGGGACAGAGACAGCTTGTATACCATTGATTGTGTCAACATTCCCAACACCTGAGGTGTCCACCACAGCATTACTCATTAATCGAATGAAAGTACTGGAAGTCGAGGTCGCCAAATCAACTAAAGCCTTCAAGTGGTTTAAACTCGGATTGCTTAACTGAAAGTACACAATCCGATTATACGTATCATTGGTAGTACCATTAATAGAACTATTAACTGTTGGGAAAGTGATCTCATTCTGCAATATGATATTGCTATTATCAAGTAAACTTATGTCAATGACTTCTGAAAACACTAAAGTAATCAGACCAGAATTAAGATCCAAAGTAAATTCTTCTAACTGTGGTGGAGTAGTATCTGGTAGAACAGCAGAGGGAGGGATAGCAACACTATCATTGATAGGTATAACTGAGTAATTTTGAGCATCAGCCAATGCTTCAGTGGTAAAAGATAAGAAAGTATTACTGGTACTGGTACCCAACAGAAGGTTTGCTTGCAATGCATACAAATCCTGTGAATTAAAGGTAATGTTCAAAATTTCACTTTCTATATCCCCAGTATCACCTCCAGTCAACACAAGATAGTTTATTAGGGAGTCGCTAGCATTTTGAAGTGTAAACTGGTCAAACCTGACTGTGGTGGTTAAAACAGTTTCGGTGAAAGTTAGAGAGAGAATGCCTCTATTTAAATCCAAGCGATAAGAGCTAAGACTTGGAGGATTTGTGTCCTCAACAACTCTGGATGCTTTTATACCTTCTGAGATAGGTATAGGAATTGCATGATTTCCATTCATGTCTTCTATAGCAATTGAATCAATGGTTAAGTAAGTAGAATTCTCATCATTAGCTAATGCAGTGATAGCAAATATTCCATTTTGATCAACACGGCCAAACACAAAATATACAATGTTGCTGTTGTTTGCAGATGGTATTCCTGTTAAGAATGTATATCTTTCATCCTGCAGTAAAATAGCGTCCTCAGCTAATTGCAAGGTATAGCCACTTGGGTTGATGGTTGATGCACGAACAGTTTCAGAAAATGTCAGGGTAAGTGTGGCTGCATTTAAATCAAGTTCAAATCGTTGAAGTTCAGGTCCAACTCTATCTTGCACTACTAGGCTAGCAGGAACACCATTATTACTTTCTACTCCAACGACTTCATTGCCAGCTAAATCTACAATGGCACCAGCTGATATAACAAGGAAAGTGTCACTTGTAGATGTACCAAGATTTTCAAGACGCTTTATTTCATTTAAATCAGTTGTTTCCATCATTACCGATACAGTCCGGCCATCAGAGGATCTACTGACATCACCTCTGGTCAGTGTAACTGCACTGCCACTCAGAACTGTTGCATTCTGTATAGTGATGTTAGACACCAACAAGCTGGTATGGTCAACTGTATCTGAGAATGTAAGGTTTAACACTCCAACATTAAGATCTAGTGTAAAACTATTCAACACAGGTTTGTCTGTATCGGGAATAAAATTAGTGACTTGAAGGGCATTTCCATTAGTAATAGCCAACACATCTTGACCATTTAAATCATCAGTAGCAAATGCTTGTAAGGTTATGTAAGTGGTCTGGTTGTCGACAGCAAGGTTGGTTGTAGACTTCACTCTAAAAAGATCAAGTGGATGAATATAAACAGTAATGGTATAACCATCGCTACTGTTAGTGATGGACAACATTGTAAGCTGTACTCTTCTACCTGGAATTGCATTTTCATCATCTTGTATGGTTATTGAACTAGCATCAAATGTTCCAATTCCTTGAACTAAATCACTAAATGTTAAGTTAAGCTCACCAGTCTGCATGTTGATGGAAAAACTGCTAAGCTCTGCTCTGGTAAAATCAGCTGTAAATGATGTAGCATTTCTTGGTGGAACAAAGTCAATAAAATTTCCAGCATTATCAACAAATGTAGCACCACTAATGCTACCAACAGTATTACCAATTTCAGTCGCAAATCCTGGAGTCAACTTCAGAACACTAATATCTGTGAAATCTAAACGAATCGTAATGACGGTTGATGCATTGACCATTTCACTAACTGTTCCACCAGTTAAAGTGTGATTAAACATTGGCGGTACCGAACTGTTGTGCAATGTTATACCAGGGAATGCAACTTGAGAGGTTACCACAGGCTCATCAAATGTGTATGAAATCTGATCTTCATTTAAATTAACATTAAAAGATCTGAGCACAGGTCCGTTACTATCTCTGATATAATTCTGCACTGGCAATGGATTTGTTGCATTAATCTCTATCACTGCATTACTTGTTATGGATGTGTCCATGATCAAACTAGAAGAAATACTGATGTAAGTGTTGTTGGTAGATTTTGCAAAGGTGGAAGCTTTGATGTTATTCCTATCAGTTGGAGAAAGAATAACATGTGCAATGAGTGAGCCATCACTGCTGTTAGTATAACTGCTGGTTGTCAATCTGTAACTGGTACCATTAGCAGCAGACAATAAAGTGATAGAAGAAACATTCATTGAACCTGCAGTTACTGGTTCAGTAAAATACAGTGTCAATAAACCTAAATTCATGTCTAGATCAAATTCCATCAGTTCTGGGTGTATGATATCTGTGACAAAATATTCCACAACTTGACCAGGGAATTCTTGTAACACTGGAGCATTCCAGTTCATGGACATGTCACGGATAGTAGTATTACTTAAAACAATGTAACAATGGCTTCTTCGATCACACAAGTCACCCATCCGTTGAATTGCAAACATGTCGGTGTCAAGCAATTTAAAAATAACAACAGCATCATTACTTGAAACTTCAGTGAAACCATTCAAGTTGTAAGATTGTGTGTATGGATCAGCAACAAAAAAGGACATAAGAGTTATTTGATTAGCTTGAAATGTGGCTGTGTTCACCGTTTCAGAAAATTCAAGAGTAATTTCACCAGCGACTAAATTGAATCTGGAGAATCTAAACAAGTAAGGACTCACCGCATCATATGTATATACTGATACACCTACAGGTGAGGTTTCAGGAACTTCGGTCACATTTCTTCCTACCATATCCTCCAATAATGAACTACTAAATGACAGAGAGCATGTGGTATTGGTCAAACATATCTGCATCCGTGTGATGGTGTTCACATCATTTGCAGATAAGTCAATTTGTACTGATGCACTGTGTCCATGGTTGATTTCACTGTCATTAAGATAGTACTGTACGTTGGTTCTTTCATTGTGAAGAAGAATTTCTGATATATCGACAGAGGTTACATTAACTGTCTCATCAAAGTTAAGAGTTAAGACGTTGGAGCTTAGATTAAAGTTGAAGGTCATTAATTGCGGGTGTTCTTCATCATGTATGAACTGTGTAGCAGGGTAACCGGTAATGGCAACCGATGGATTATTACTCATATCACGCAGGGCACCAGGTAACAGAGTGATATACGTTGAATTAATATTTGCTGAAAGAAGTTCTAAAGCTTTGATCCCATTAAGATCATCAGTAGATAATTCAATGGAAATCTCATCACTGTATCCAGATGAGCTATCACTGTTTGTCAACGCATACATTTGTCCACCAGCTGAAGTGCTTTGTATGATAATATCTGAAGGTGTTATAGAAGATGAATTAACTGTTTCTGTAAAACTCAAATTAACATGACCATCCATTAAGTTAAAGAAGAAAGAAACCAACTCAGGACCTGTTACATCTGGACGCACCACTGCAGCACCAAATGCATCATTTGATGGTATCTCATCAATTACATTGTTTGGTGTGTCCATTACAAATGGTAGTAAGGAGAGATATGTCGTTTCTCTGCTTACAGCTAAACCTGGTAAAGATTTCAATTCATTTAGATCTGAATTTGAAATATCAATTATTAGGACAGAGCCATCATCAGATGAGAGCACAGTACTATTATCTAATGTAACAGAGTACAGTGCTGACGATGGGTCATCTTGTAAAGTGACATGAGCAGGTGACAAGCTGTTAGCTCGTACAGGTTCATTGAAGGTGAGTTCTAGAATACTGTTATTTAGATCTAACACAAATCGACTTAGTTCAGGCGGTACAAGATCTGCGGTGTGTTGCATAACTTCTATGGCATTAGTAGGCCCCACGAATACCCGTGAATTTGTATCTACCACAGCATTGTTATTTATAAATAAAAATGTCACATTTCTGTACTGGCCTAGAGGAGGTCGACTACGGATTCTTGCAATATCGTTGTTGCCTACGATGATAGTAACATTTGGTGTGTCTTCAGTACTTATACTACTGTTTGATGTCAGAGATACATCAATTGATGGACTTGAAACATTTGATAATTGAACTGTTACCGATGTTAGTTGAAGGTTACTGCCTTGCACAGTTTCCGAAAAGTACAAAATGATTTCCAATGGTTCGGTTCCATTTTGCATTACAAAATCAAAGTTAAGAAGTGTTGGTTCAGTAGTATCTGGAATAAAATTCATGGCTCTGATTGGTCCAGTACCTGCAATAAAGTTGTTGTTCATGTCGGCAACAGCTAAATTGCCAATAGATAGATAGGTTGTCTCCATTCCTGTAGCAAATGCTGGGATTCGCTTTATTTCATTAGCATCATCAAACGATAACTGAATATTCACAGTAGAAGAATTCGATGTCGTAAGCCGTAATCCTCCACTAAGGGATAAGTTTACAAGAGAAGGTGAGCTGGAGTTATGAAGAGTAATAGATGTCAAATCTAAAGAATCAATATTAACAGTTTCCGAAAACGTCAAAGCTAATTGTGGATCACCATCTAAATCTAAAGCAAAGTTCTCTATTTCAGGTAGCACTGAGTCAGATATAAAATTACTAGCCATCTTAGCTTCAGTGGACACTATGGGAATCACAGGAACTGAACTGGTATCATTGATAGCACTGGATGACATTGTAAGGTAGGTGTTTCCCTCACTGGTTGCTAAATCAACAATACGTTTAATCTCATTCAAAACAGGTGCACTGAGCTGCACAAATATTACTGGACCACTACCATTAACAGCCATGCTACCTGTGATGTTAACAGAGCTTGTAGCATTGTTAACAACTTCATTATTTTGTATAGCAATCTGGTCTGCTTGCAGGGTAGCTGTATCCACAGTTTCATTGAATGTAAGCACAAGAAAGTCATTGGTTAAATCCAAATCAAACGATACCAGGTATGGTGAATTGATATCATCTGTTAATAGAGTAACACGGATCAATGTGTCGGATGCAGGTAAAGAGTTACCGCTGGTATCTTGAATGAGGTTGTATGTAGGTAAGATAAAAGTATTCTCAACCATGGTACCAAGGTTAGGATCAGATTTAATGTAGTTTAAATCATCATCAGATAATAGCACTTGTACTACTGTTGAGTTTGGCTGCGTAATGCTTCCATTTCTTAAAGTATAACCATTTGAAGCTGACCCTCGCAGTGTAACTCTACTAACATTGAATGTTGTAATATCAACTGCTTCATCAAATGTTATCTGAAGGAGACCGTTATTGAGATCAAAATTAAAGCCTTCTATTGCAGGTGGTATACGATCAGGAGCATGATCAGAAATTCTACGGGCCATATCAGATGAAATAGGTCGTAGATATCTACCATTACCATCAATCACGGTTTGATTGGTGGCCGAAATGTATGTGTCATTTACATTTGATCCAAAGCTTGGGTTGTTCTTAAGGACGCTTACATCTGCAGCTAGCAACTGTACAACAATCATCTCCAATGATGGTGGAGGGGATTGTACCATTCCGCCAGAAAGACTTACATTATAACCCATAATGATAGAAGGATTGCTTTGAATGGTGATTTCAGTAACATTAAAGCTCTCTTGAACCACATACTCTGTAAACTCAATTGTTAAAATTTCAGTAGACAAATTTAGTGCAACTGAGACTATTTCAGGATCTGTTGTGTCTGGGATAAACCTGCTAATTGGTTCTAATGTTTCTGGGATCACCTCAATCCCAAACACATCTTCAACAAAATCGGAAGTGAAAGTGATAAATACATTACTTTGAGATGTAGCGATATCTGATCTTGACTTTAACCTGTTCAGATCTAGGCTAGATAATTCCAATTGCATCACATCGTTCACATCACGAACAGTTCCTCCTGTTAACATGTATGAATATCCTGTACCATTAGATATGTTGTGGAGTGTCAGGGCAATCGGGTTAAAGAAAGGGCCATTTACCACTTCAGAAAAGTTTAGAAACAATATTCCTTCATCCATATCCAGAATAGCGTCAATTAGTTGAGGATTGTTTGAATCTGGCTCAAAAAATGCGACATTAAGTCGACTACTGGATTCCACTAAGTTGCCAACACGATCTTGGAAAGATCCATAAGCAATAGAGATAAAAGTGTTTCTTCTTAGCGTAGCTAGGCTTGTTTCTAAATTTATTTGCCGAATATCCCTAGATGTTAGGGTAATTGTTAACAGTTGGTTGTTATCTGTACCGGTTATGTTAGAATATCCGGTAAGATTAATAGACACTCCACCTACTGCTTCACTGTGCAGAGTGACTAGAGTGATGCTGACATTGTCTGTATCTATGGGTTCTGAAAATGACAGTTGTATCGTGCCAGTGTTAAGATCAAACTGAGGAAAAGCAGTTAAGGTTGGTGCCACTTCATCAATAACTAGCACATTGATTGGCAATGCATTCTCCCCCAACGTATGAGGGAAAACATTCAGACCTTGTGTATCAGTCACCAAACTGTCACTGTGGGCAAGATAGGTTGTTTGTTCAGATGCACCAATTTCATTATCTGACTGTATCATTCGTACAATAGTTACTGGGAGCTCTAATGTGAGTGTATCATTTGGCATGTTATTTAGTAAACTGGCACTTGTTATAACAATACCATCTGTTGCATTTTGAGAGGATACCAATGTCATTTGGCTTTCAATAAGTTCATCATCATTAACAATTTCATCGAAGTACAGGATTAATATGCCAGTGTTGATGTTTAGATCAAAAGCTGTAAGATTTGGTCTGACATTATCTGCAATGAATGCAGCTGTTGCAATAAAATTCATAATGTCACCAACCGCTATTACTGGATTACCAGCAAGGTCTTGAATGAATAAAGAGCTAAATTTTACGAAGCAATCGGCATCTGATATGCAAAGGGAAATGTCTCTTTTTATTGCATTTAGTTCATTTGGTGCAAAGTTTATTCTGACAGTTATCCCATTAGGGCTGTCTGTTGTACTGTCGTTCAGATTAATAATTGATGTCAAAGCACGTCCTGATGTGTACCAATTCTGCAGCCACAGAGCACTGAAGTTGACAGTGGTAACATCAACTACTTCAGAAAATGTGATATTAAAATAGCCTTCATTGATGTCAAATACATCCACGGAAACGTACGTAGGAGAAATTGAGTCTCTTGTGTAGTTTACAACTGAAGCAGCATTTACAGTGGAACGTGCGGTGTTTGATATTCCACTGGCATCTGTGACGACTGAAGCTGAAATGGTCAGGAAACAATTAGTCATGTCACTACACAAACTTTGTATCAACTTGATCTGATTAAGATCAGATGATGATAAGGTGACGATTATCTGATCAGTCAAATTTCCTACAACAATACTACCACTGTTTGATAGCATATGGATTTCATCAGATGGAGGGTTTCTTGCTTGACTTTGTAAGGACAGTGAAGATACTGTAAATCCAGACCCCCTGATAACTAATTCTGAAAACTGCAATGTAATCGTACCTGTGTTTAAATCAATATCAAATGAAGCAAGCATTGGAGGTGTTGAATCTACAGTAACGCCAGCACTTTGTAGAGCCCCTGTTTGATTAATTGCTACTACAGATACTGCAGTTAAATCAATGATAGTACGAGGTTGCACTGTAATATAAGTATTGGTAGTAGAAGTTCCCAGATTTTTATTTCTTTTTATTTCGTTTAAGTCTTGAGATGAAAGCATAACCCTTACAGAGGCTGAGTTCAGCAGTACAGCTGTCCCATTGGTAAGGTCAACAAATTCAGTGTCTGCTTGTCTTACTTCTGCATTTTGTAAAGATATACCGGTGATATCAAACTGTGAGATGTCAATTCTCTCAGAAAAGTCAAGCCTAAGAATGCCGGTGTTTACATCTAAAGTAAAAAACATCAAACTTGGTGGTGATGCATCATCAGCAATCATATCTACTTGGCGCGCCATTGTTGCAGCAATTTCGTTCACCTGATTCATAGATAGGTCACCAATAAAAGTACTGGGATAAGATAAATATGTGGTATTTACTGATGTAGCAATATCTAATCCCTGTAACATGGTGAAATCCATAGTACCTAGATTGATGTTTAAAATGGCACCATCTGGACTAATATCTCCTTGTGTACTATTTGGAGTAAGCATAAAAGATTCAACCAATGGGTCACTATTGTTAAAACCATTTTGTAGTGTTACTACTGTAATGTCAATTGATTGAGCTAGGATTGGTTCACTGAAAGTCAATATTAGTCTTCTCAGTCCAATGTTAAGTTGAAAACCTTCTAAAGATGGTCCCATTGTATCAGGAATGACATCCCTAGCTTGTTGAGCTCTCATTGGTGTACCTGAGGGATTGTTTGAAAGGTCAAATATGGATCTATCCATAACAAACAAGTACGTATTAACAGGAGCAGTGCCAACAGTACTCAATGTTTGGAGACTTAGAAAATTGGCATTGCTTAAAGAAATATTTACAATGTAATCATCAACTTGACCATTTGCTATAGCTGAACTTCCAATTTGTATTGATTCAGTTGGTGATGTAGATCCATCAGTGTTTTGTAACATAAGCCCATTAAAATCAATAGTATCAACATCTATATATTCAGAGAAAGTCAAAGATATTGTGGCTGTTGACAAGTCTAACAGAAAATCTGTAAGCACAGGTGGAGTTTCATCAAGAATTACACTTGTAGCTGCAAAAGCATTAGTTGCAGGTATTTCATTTACCATATTTAACAGTGGGCTAGTGTCAGTTATAGCATTACTCTGTACAGCAATATATGTATTACCACGTTCTGTAGCAAGCCCAGGAGTCGTCTCTAAGGTGGCTTTATCAGCTAAGCCAAGGGTGGCATTAATGACAACACCATAAGTGTCTGATGGTACACTGCCGGATGTTAGCATATGAAATATCCCACTAGCATTTCTTAAATCACTTTGAATGGTTAAAGCAGAAAAGTCTAGGGAGTTGCCACTTACTACTTCATTAAAAGTTAGTGATAGTACATTAGAATTAAAATCTAAAATGAATATGGTAAGTGAAGGGCGTGTGCTGTCTGCTACATAATTTTGTGCTTGAATTCCAAATTCATTTGATACAGGTTCAATATCATTGCCATTAAAATCCATTGCAGCACCTGCTGTATAAGATAGGTAAGTTCTGGCCGATGAGGACACAAGCTGAGGTATAGAGTTAATTGAGTTAATGTCATCTGAACTAAGAACAACAACATAAATATCATTTAAAACTTCCATGACAATTGTCGACTGAATGGTATAGCTTTCTGAAGTCAAATCAGTCGAATTCATTTGTGGTTGTAATGTAAATGCTGTGGAATTAACAGATCCTGAAACCACAGCTTCAGTAAAGGTTAAAAGCAATCTACCAGAATTTAAATCCAGCTCAAATGCTTCCAACTCTGGTGGCATGGAATCATTTATAAACATACGCACATTTCTTCCACCCACTGCATCAGCAAGATTTCCACCTAAATCAGAAATATAATTTTCATCTGCAAACAGAAAAGTGTTACTCTGATTGGTAGCCAAGGTGTTACTACTTCTAAGCACATTTAGGTCATTTCTGGTCAGGTTAATAAACAAAGTAAGTGAATCAGATGAGGTAGAAAGTGCAGTATAGTTAGTCAAACTAAGTTCTGTTCCTGGACTCGTAGTATTATCGCTTGCAATGCTTAAAGATCGAATCAACAAAGTTGAAGCATTGATTGCTTCATTGAAAATCAAGATAAGCTGACCAGTATTCATGTCTAGATCAAAATCCCTCAGTCGTGGAGAGAACATATCAGCAATGTAAGTTGTTACTCTTTCAGCCTTACCATCAGTTATGGCCAGGACATCTGTACCACCAAGGTCATCAATAGCAGATGCTTGCATGGTAAGGTAAGTAGTGTTAGTAGATTTAGCTAGTCCAGGCTGTAGTTTAATATTCAGAAGGTCATCCGAGGATATTTGTACAGTGATGGTGTATCCATTCTCACTGTTACTCACTGTGCTCTCTGTAAGTGTGTAAGACACCCCAGCTGTTCTTCCATCTTGTATGGTCAAAGCTGTCGGTATAAATGTACTAGTATTAACAACATCGTTAAATGTCATATTCATCTCGCCAGTTTCAATATTGAAAGTAAAAGATGATAATTCTGGCCTGGTAATATCTTGAATAATGTTACTGGCTGGTAGCCTATCAAGCATCACAATACCTCTTCCCGTCCTGTCCACAGCACTAGAGTTGTCCAATAGTATGAAAGTGTTCTGTGGATTGGTACCAATAGAAGTATTCACTTTGATACTTCTAATATCTATTTGATCTAGTACAATATTCACTTCATATGCTAGGTTGTTAGTAGAGAAACTACCAGCAGATAATGGTATATCAAAATCATCAGCATTAAGTGAAGAGTTAGTTGAATAAAGGGTAATACCCATTATTAAGTCAGAATTCAGGTGCACTGGTTCAGAAAAAGTCAAACTTAAGATGTCTATATTGATGTCCAAGTAAAAGCTCAATAGCTCAGGTGGGGTGCTATCTTCAGTGTAATTTCTCACTAACAGTGCCGTTTCTGGGCTTACCATCATCGCAGCATTAGGGGTGAAGGCAGCATCTGTTATTGCACCTGGCATAAGGGAAATATAAGTGTCATTTTCATTTCTAGCCAAGTCAAGTAATTTAATTTGATTAAGTTCAATGTCAGAAAAAGTTAAATTCACAACTGAATTATCAAACACACTACTGCTTTCGGCATTCTGAATCTGGTAATTATCAACCATGTTAAGACTTCCCTGAGCAGATTGTAAGAATATTGCAGACACATTTAATGACTCAAGCAAAACAGGCTCATCAAAGTACAAGGACAAAATGCCAGCATCTAAATCAAAATCAAAATGCTGCAGTTGTGGTCCAACAAAGTCTCTCACAAGTACATTTACAATCATTCCCAGTGTGATAGATGTACTGGGATTAGACGCTGTATCATTGATAACTCCATAATCCATAAGAATATAACAATTACTTCTCTGAGTACAAAGATTGTCCATCATTTTAATTTCATTGAGGTCGGTGTCAGTCAGAGTAATGCTAACCAGCTGTCCATTAGGACTGTCTGAAGCAACACTGGAAAGTCGATAGCTTTGAACTTCATTTCCACTAAACAGTGACTGCAAGATTATTCCAGATGTGTTGAGTGATACTACTTCAACAGCTTCTGAGAAGGTGAGGTTTAGAGTTCCGAATGTTAAATCAAAAGATGAGAATTCAGTTAGTGTAGGGCTGGTGTCATCACCTTCGAATAATCCAACTGACAAGTCTCTTTCCAAAATGGATGGTAAACCAACAGTGTCCAGGATAGCTCCAGCCTGCATTGTTAAATAGCAGCTTATATTTGTAGTACAAATCTGCATTAAAGTGAGTCTGTTAAAGTCACTCTGACCAATGACTACACGAACAATGTTAGCAAAGCTCATTATAGCATAGCTATTGTCAAGAGATGATTGTTGCATTGGTGAAGTCGGGCTATCGTGGAGGTAAAATAGGGAGAAATTTAGTGTAGTAGAGTTAACACTCTCGTTAAAAACAAGTGTTAACAAAGGACCATCCAAATCCAAGTTAAACGTATTGATAGCAGGGCTGACAGTATCATTCCCATAATCCCTAACTTTAAGTGCTAAAGATGGCGACACACGAGTCACCATGTTTCCACTATTATCCATAATAGCTTCAGGGTCCACAGCCAAGAATGTGTTAGTAAAAGATGTTCCCAGGTTTTGATTTGATTGGATAGCATTTCGGTCGATGGCATTCAACGTGAATTCTAGAGCAGTTCCCAATTTTGTTACAGTAACAGATTCAGCAGTAGTCAGCCTGTATGACTCAGATGGAAACGAAGCTTGTTCATTTTGAATGACAATGTGCCTTACATTTAATGTAGCAGGATCAACAGGCTCATCAAACTGAAGTAAAATTGTCATTGATCCAAGGTCAAATTCAAAGCTTTCAATAACCGGAGATGTTTCATCAGGGATAACAAGACCAGCCATAAGAGATGCAGTTTCCAAAGCAGCATTTCCAGCCGTATCATTTACAATCCCAGGTAGAAAGGCTACATAAGTGTCATTCACCATCGTTCCCAACATGCTGTCATTTTTTATCGTATTAAGATCCATGGGAGACAATGCAACAGTGACAATATGTCTAGAGCTTGAAGATACGATGGTGCCATTTTGGAGTGAGTATGAAGCACCGACTGTCGTATCATCAGAATAGATAGTCACATCCATCAAATCAAATGTGGATGACTGCACATCTTCATCAAATGTTAGTAACAACTGACCGTTATTCAAATCTAGCGTGAAATTTGCTAACTGTGGTGGCACAAAATCTGCAGTCACAAGGGTAGCTGGAATGGGTAGTGTTGTTGCATCAGAAGGCATATTAGCCATATCCATAACACTTCCAGCTGATAAAGATATAAATGTTGTGTTAGTATTGTATCCAAGTGGTCTTGCAGAACGTATATTGCTTAGGTCGGCATCACTCAAGATGATGATCAAAATGTCAGAATCACTACTACCACTAGCAAGAGTACTGGTACTGAGGGTAACATCTATAGTACCAGATGCATTGGAACGTAGTGAAATACTACTGATTTGTAATGAAACAATATTAACGGTTTCTGAAAACTCCAAAACCAGTTGAACTGGTGGCTGAGATGAGGGCATTTCTAATCGGAAACCAGTCAGGTAAGGTGGGGTGAGATCTGGATACACTTGTGATGCTCTGATAGCATTAGCATCAGAAATAATAACATTGTCATTATCATTAGTATCATTAACTGCGTTTGCGGCCACTGCTAAATAAGTAGTTTCAGGAGACGTTGCCAGACCTGGATTAGCTTTTAATGAATTCAAGTCAACAAGAGCAAGACTGATGTTGACCACAGCTCCAACAGAAGGTATGATAGTAGGATTAGTATCGGTTAAGGTATACATGATGCTCGAAGAACGATTGGCTAAAAATGTCAATTTTGTGACATTAATTTCAGAAGCCCTTACTGTTTCAGAGAAAGTCAATACCACAACAGCATCATCAAGATCTAGTGTGAAATTCAACAGTTCAGGTTGACGAGTATCAATATTAACAAGTGATGCCTGCAATCCACTGGTATTAGAAATAGGCATCACAGGATTACCATTATTATCCATAATAGCGTCAGAAGATATGCTAATATATGAGTTGATCTCAGTAGTAAAGAATTGAGTTTCAGCTTTAATGGCATTAATGTCTTCATACAGAAAACGAAACAGTACAATAGGACCATTTTCAACTTGAGTTGTACCACTACTCAATTGAAGGGTAAACTGAGCACTGTCAATATTTGGTGTGTTCATCAGCAGAAAAGCAGAGGGAACGATTGTACTAACATCCACAGATTCCGAAAAGGTCAGCATTAGGGTGGACAATGATAAATCCACGGTGTAGCGAATTAGTTCAGGTGGGATCGTATCATTCATATAAACACTGGCCTGCATGGCAGCTGTATTTATTATGCCTGCAAACGAATTGTTGCTCTGATCAAGAACAGCATTAAAATCTACACTTAAATATGTAGTGGATAAATCAGTAGCAATCGATGGATTAGACTTAATATTGTTGAGATCGTATGTACTCAGAGTGATGGTAACTATACTCGAATCCATTTGTGAAACAGTACTGTTAGACAGGCGGTATTGATTATTGGCTGCCACAACAGAAGAGTCTGATTGCAATACAAAAGCTGTGACACTAAAAGTATTGATGTTAACCGTTTCACTAAAATTAAGAGTTACAATTCCGGCATTCATATCCAGCGAAAAGTTATTCAGTGTTGGAGCGATATTGTCGGGATAATGATCAGAAGTTTGTAATGCCATGCTCTGTGTGATCTCTACCAGCTGATTCCTATTCATATCAGTGACAGTTGCTGGTGTTGCTGCAAGGTAAGTATTGTTCATGCGAGTAGCAAAATATAAATTGTTCTTTATGTGATCAAGATCTTCTACAGCCAAGGTAAGATCAATGATAGTAGATGGTTCAAAAGATGCCGGAGATCCACCGGTAAGCTGTACAAAATCAGTACGGTCTTGTAAATTCATAGCATTCTGTAGAGTAATGCCTCCCACATCCAAACTACTAACATTGACAACCTCACTAAACATCAATGACAGAACCCCTGTACTAATATTAAGCATGTAAGAGTCCAGAGTAGGTCTTGTGGTATCAGGTATTACAGTGGTAGATGGTAAAGCATTAGTTGGAAGGACAGGAATTGTTAGTGCATTAGCCACATCTCTAAAAGCTGGACTACCAATGCTAATAAAAGTGTTATTTGTATCAGTGCCAAGACTTTCACGTGCTTTAATGCCATTGGAGTCATCCGATGTCAAATTAAGGGTAACAATAAAGTCATTGTTTCCTATTATACTACCTCCCGTTAAGGTATAAGTAATGGTAGTAGTATCCGATGCATTTCTCTTATTTTGAAATTGAAATTCAGAAGGATCATAGCTGGAACGTTGCATTACATCGTCAAATGTTAGCACAAGTTGGTTTGAGTTAAGGTCCAAAGTGAAATTGAGAAGACTGGGACTGGTTGTATCAGGAACAAAATCATTGGCTTGCACTGATGACACAGGTTGAACTGGATTTCCAGCAGAGTCGCTAAATGATCCTGTTGAAATGGCAAGATATGAGTTAGTTTCACTGGTGGCTAGATTAGGGCTGTGTAACTTAATCCCCCTAACATCACTGCTCATCAGGGTAAACCTAATTCGGCGATTAGAATCAGACAACTCTAAATTGCTACCTCCAGTCAAGTTGTATGAAAACATCAAATCTCCTGGTGAAGCCATTAGAGTGATTCCGGCAAAGTCCACAGTGTTGCTCATGGGCTCATTAAACAATAATGTTATTCGTTCTTGATTCATATCAAGCTCAACAAATTGAGTGAGTTGAGGAGGATTGCTGTCACGAATGTAAGATTGTGTAATAAAAGCACCGACGCTATTGACAGGATTACGACTAGTATCTGATATGAAATCAGAAGTGAAGTTAGCATAACTGTTATTGATGTTAGTGGCAAGGTCAAGATCTGCTTGTATCCTGATTAGATCATCTGGGAGAATGGTGAAATATATCTCAGGTGAATTTTCAATGCCCGGTGGTGTAATTCCTCCTGCAAACAATACAAACGATCCTCCAGAAGTATTACTTTGCAAAGTAAAAAATTGTGGTTTAATTGATCCACTATCAATTGTTTCATCAAATCTGAGTGTTACTGTTTCTGCTGTCAAATTTAAGGAAAAATAGATTAAGTTGGGTGAAGTTACATCTGCAATAAATGTTTGAGTAGACTCTTGTGTGTCAGATACTCCAGTCGTGACATTTGTCACAGCAACTATTCGGTTCCCAGCCATGTCTTCTACAAACACTTCAGAAAATCGTATCCAACAAGAAGGTCTGCGTCTGCATAGAGCGCTATCGGCCTTTATGTCATTCAAGTCATCGCTGTCAAGTGAAAATAGAACAGTATTACTATTGTTAGATATTACAACCCCACCAGTAAGTGATAGAACAGATTCAACATCTTCAGGTCTTTCAAAATTCTGCAGTGTAATATTGGTAAGTGTAATAGTACCAACATTAACTGTCTCGGAGAAGTTCAAACGAATCAGCCCCTCATCGAGATCAAACAAATCAAAATACACTAATTCAGGATTTGTTCTATCTGGGATATAATTATCGGCAGAATGTGAATTGGTTCTTTCAATTCCAATAACTGGATTTCCCACAGTATCGTTCATTGCTGAGCTGGAGAAAAATAGATAACAATCATTATTATTAGTGCACAAAGGAAGCCTTTTCAGTTCATTCAGATCGCTAATAGAGAAATTCAGTGTAACAATGGCTGCTGAATCGACAGCTGGTAGTGGCGTTGTTTGAAAATTATAAACCAAATTATCAGCAGCACAATTCTGCAACGAACACAGACTAATTTCTTCCAACCTAAAACTAATGAGATCTATGGATTCATTAAATGTCAGAGTTAGATTTCCAGCTCCATCCAAATCTATAGTAAATGACGCCAGTGATGGTTGATTAGTGTCTGAAGTAAACACATTTACACGCATAGCATTGTTACTATCAATAGGCATTACTGAAAGGCCTGCATTGTCTTCCACTACGGTGTTTTGAAGTGAGATGAAAGTGCTAGAATTATCAATAGCAAGTGTACGTAATCCCTTTAATCGGTTAAGATTTGACAGACTAAACTCAAATAAGATAACATTAGGCTCTGATCTAGTATACATGGAAGTCTCAAGAGTTAAAGTTTCCCTGGTGGCATTAGCAAATTGTGCACTGTACAGTGAAATACCAATAGGATTAAACGTAGCAATGTTTACTGCCTCAGAGAACGACAACACAAGTTCACCTCTGTTGATATCTAAGTCAAATGATCTTAAAAATGGTGCCCCCGTGTCACCACTAAAATTTGTCACTTTGAATGGCTCCCCAGCAGTCAGAGGCACAATTCCATTGCCTGATAAGTCATATACCGAGTTAGAGTCAATTGTAATGTAAGTATTGTTTTCAGTTGTGGCTAATGTCACTCTATCAGATATCAGATTAAAATCATCATCACCTATACTAATGATGATCAGGGAGTCAATTTCCATGGAATAGGTACTAGAGGATGTCAGCCGATAACTGATTGACCTTTGGAGACCTTCTGTGCTGTTGATAAGTGTAAAACCAGTTACAACGAATGTTGAAGTGTTCACAAATTCATCAAACTGCAACTCAATCTGTCTTAAGCCGATATTGATCCCAAATCTTACTAGTTTCGGTGGTGCTTGATCACGAACAAATTGTGAAGCTAATATTGGCGGGACTTGGTCATCAATTTGATTCCCAATCGCATCAGTGATGGCACCTCGCTCGACATACAAGTAAGTGTTTGCTCTACTGGTGGCTACTTGTGGATCAATCTTGAGACGATTAAGATCATAATCAGATATTAGTACTGATACAGTCAATCCATTCACTCCTTCAGTAGTACTGTTGGTCAGGCTTATATTGGTCGACTCATCCATGTTAGTGATAATGAACTTAGATGGATCAAAGCTGTTAGAATCTACAACCTCATCAAATGTAATATTAATAAAGCCTTCTTGTATGTTTAAAACAAAGGAATTTAAAATCGGAGGAGTGACATCATTCGTAAATATAGATACTCTACGTGCCATGTTACTATTAATAGCCACTATGCTATTGCCGCTGGTATCACGAACAGCAAGGCTAGAAAAATAAAGATAAGTATTGTGTTGACCGGTAGCCAAGCCATCGATTGATTGTAACGAAAAAATGTCCGATTGTGAAATATTGATATTTACTATTCTGTCATTACCTTGTTCAATACTTACATCAGAAAGAGAAAATGTTAGAGCCAAAACTCCACTCATATTACTTTGTAAAATAAATTCACTTACCTGTAAGGAGTCAACATCTACCGCTTCACTAAAATTAAGTAATAACATGCCATCATCCATATCAAGATTAAACGATACTAAAGTTGGACTAACAGTATCACCAATATAGGTATCTACAATTCTAGCTTGTTCAATACTTATTAACTCTATAGGAATACCTGTAATATCTGTTACAGCGGTACCGTTGATTGCTAAATAAGTCGTTCTACGTGAGGTTGCTATCCTTTCATTAGCTTTGATGCCATTAAGGTCTTCATCACTTAACATTATCTCTAATCTTCTCGTGTCTGCAGGCACAACATATGATGATCGTAGGGCATACTCATAGTCTCCAAATTCTGTAGCATTATCGATCCCTTGAATAATGATGTATTGAGGATCAAATGTTCGGCCGTCAACAAGTTCATCTAGTCCAAGTATGATGGTCCCATTCATGTTTAAAGAAAATGATATCACCCTTGGGCTAGTGGAATCGTTTCTGTATGTACTAACCATTGCATTCATCACACCACCAGCCATATTCCCTGATAAATCAGCAACAAAATTTGCTTGTATATCCAGGTAAGTGGTACTTTCAGATACAGCCAAGTCACGCATCATCAGTAGGGAGTCAAGAACACTCTCTGAAAAGGTTAAACGAATACTGGATCCATTTGGTAATCTAAAAACATTGTCACCACTTAGTGTAAGAGAAGAGGCTGAGGTGGATGTAGAATTCTTTATGGTTAAATAAGAAGAATTGAATGAGCTTGTTGATAGTAAATCTGACATGTGTATGGTTAGTGTTCCAACATTCAGATCAAGATCAAAGGATTGAAATACTGGTGGGTAATTGTCTGGTATAAATGCAGAAGCATTGAGTGCCTTCCCATCAGTGATTGCTAATAAATCTATACCTTGGACATCATCAATAGCATATGCTTGAACGGTAAGCCATGTATTGCTCAACTCAGTAGCCAAGCCTGGCATGTCTCGAATACGTAGCAAATCTAGTGTTGAAATCTGTACACTAATATTATAACCATCAGGACTATTAGTAGTAGTACTGTTAGTAAGATGTACAACTCTTGATGGTACAGAAGTGCGATTCGATTGAATTGTAATGGCAGTGGCATCAAAAGTATTGGCAACCACTACATCACTGAATGACAAGTTCAGTATACCAGCTTGAATGTCAAGTGTAAACGATGCCAATTCTGGTCGCGTGATGTCAGCCCTATGCAAAGTAGCTTGATGAGGTGCAGTGATGTTGTTAGGGATACCGGCAGTATCATATACTGTAGCATATGCAAGAGATATGTACGTGTTATTCACACTTGTTGCAAAAGTATCATTGAGTTTGATAACTGCTACATCTTCAGATGACAGAAGTAGCATCAGCATTACAGAAGCACTTCTTCCTGAATTTAAAACTGTCCCTTCACGTAACATAAGGCCGCTAGTACTAGCAGTAGCACTAAGTATGATACCGGAAAAGTTTAAGCTACTCAAAACAACTGGTTCATCAAAGATCAACTCGATAATGTCATTATTCACATCAATAATAAAAGTAAGCAAAACAGGAGCTGTAACATCTGGGGTGACATTTGTTGCTTGTTTAGCCATGTTGCTTGGAATAGGTATAAGCCCATTCATGGTTGTATCAGATACTAAACTCTCATTTGCCACTATGTAAGTATCAGTTGTTGATGTAGCAAAGCTGGCAACTTTGAGCTCATTCAGGTCGGCCTCAAGTAACTGCAGTTCAACAATTCTGGCCCCATCCATTGCATCAGTAGTTCCACCGCTCAACCTATACATCAAAGAGGAATCAGCTACAGAAGTATTGGACTGAATGATTATGCTTGAGAAGTCAAATTGAGCTCGTACTGGCTCTGAAAATATCAAGATAATAATGCCACTGTCTAGGTCTAAAACAAAATCTACTAATTCAGGATGAGTAGTATCGGTTATGAGGTTAGCTGCTACGAAACCAGGGAAGGTTTGATTAATCACTTCATTAGGATTTCCAGCAACGTCATTGATAAAACCTTCCTCTAGACGTACATAACAGCTACCACGACTGATACACAAATTCTCGTTCTCTTGTATAGCAAACAAGTCAATTAGAGTTAGCATCAAAACAATTTCTGTGTCATTAACACTAGAAAAATTTGCGGCTGTTAGAGTTCTTGTGTTTCCATTATCGATGAAAAAACTCTGCACAATTAAGCGAGTTTCATTAATACTGTCACTGTTAACAGGCTCATCAAACACCAGTGTTAATGATCTGTTTATAAAGTTGATCTCCTTGAACTCTAGTAGTATGGGACTGCTTGTATCTTCTATAATTGTTACTGATAAAGCAGAACTCAGTGGTCTGGCATTGACAGACAGGAATGAAGTATCATTTACTAAAGCACTAGAAAAAGAAATAAAGCAATTGGCAGTACTGGAAGAACCAGAGCATAAGGTCTCCTTCTTTACATTATTAAGATCATTACTAGATAACTGAATGGTAACTTCGTCAGTAGTAAATGAGCTGGTCACGGTAGAATCAGACAAATAAAGATCATATCCAGACCCATCAGATAATTGTATAACGGTTACATCCAGTGTCTCTGCCATCACAGCTTCATTGAAGACTAAATCCAAATTTCCATTGTTTAGATCTAAGCTAGCAGACAGAATATTAGGTCTTTCATTGTCGGCAATAAATCTTGTCACTTGTATCGCCACTCTTGGCCTTATTTCTTGATTATAATTGCCAGAAACATCTGTGAAAGCTTCTGAGGTAGCGGACAAGAAATTGTTGCTAACTAAAGTAGCCAAGTTTGGCTTTCCTAGAATTACCGTGTGATATTGTGTCAGGTTGAATGATGTAATACAGTAAGTTCCATTACTACAGTTAACTGTATTAGACAATGGTCCAACTTCCTCTAGTAAGCATGACTGTGCTGGGAAAGATGCTCGACTGTTTTGAAGTGTTATTTGTCTTGGATCAATACTCGTAACATTAATCGGCTCATTGAAATAAAATGTTATTATTCCAGTGGATGCGTCCAAGTCAAAGCTAACAAGCCTAGGACCAGTCATATCATTAATCACTCTACTAGCCTGCAATGCTACAGCTGGTGGAATGCCATCTGCACAATTATTGGCCAGGTCACAAGCCAATCCAGAGGTGAGCCCTACCAAATACGTATTATCAATAGAAGTTCCAAGATCATCACACAGTTTAATTTCATTTAGTTGTTGGATTGATATCTGTACTTCAATGATATTAGCAATAATTTGAACCGACCCAGTCTCATAAGAAATGATCTTAGGCGCTGAAACTGGTGATGATGTATTAGAAAGTTCAATCATTCCTGTAGCATTCAAAATACTGGCAACATCTTCAGTGAAAGTTAAAATGGTTATCCCACTGTTTAAATCCAGAGTAAAATTCATCACCTCTGATGGAATTAAATCAGCATTGTGTACATCAACTGGTCTCACCACAGCCATTATTGGATTGCCAGCCATATCAGACACACCACCAAGAGAAACACTTAAATTTGTGGTATTGAAATATCTTCCCAGATCATTATTCAGTGCTCTTAAGCTGGCTAAAGTGGAAGCAGATACAGTAATGGTGATTTCAGGTGAATATTCCATTGACACAGTTCCACTCAGCATTAAAGAATTGGTCATATCAGTTAGAGAAAACTGGGAAGGGTCAACAGATGAATAATTAACAGTTTCTGAAAATGTTATGATTATTTGCAAAGGCTCAGTTACCAAACGAATTTCAAAATTTTCAAGTGTTGGTGGAATCATGTCTCGTGTGTACTCAGTAACAGGAACTGCATTTACAACTGCTATCTCTTCAATACCATTACCGCTCACATCAAGGACAGAATAGTTTTGTATGGTTACAAAAGCGGTTTGATTGTTTACAGCAAGTGATGGTATGGCCTTTATGCCATTCAAGTCGTCAGCAGATAATTCTATCCTCACTTGAGATGTAAGGCCAGTAGACACAACTTGACTGTTGGTAAGATTTAAGGAGTCTGCCATCACACTCTGCTGACTCAGGAGGGTAATACCACTAACCTGAATAGACTCTGTCTCAACACTCTCTAAGAAATTAAGTACCATTATCCCAGAGTTTAGATCAAGATCAAAGCCATTAAGGATGGGAGCGATATTATCAGGAAAGAAGGCATTAGCTTGTTTAGCATTGTTAGTAGGAATGAGTGTGATTGGATTCATAGAAGTGTCATTAACTACTGTACTATTTACTGCCAGATAAATGTTTCCTCGAGCAGTAGCAAATCCTTGTGTTTGCTGGATAAAAACTAGGTCAGCAAGACTAAGGGATAATACTATGGTTGGACTGATAGTCATAGTGTAATTTCCACCAGTTAAAGGCCTAGAGGCCACTGGAAATGCTGGAGCACTCTGTAGTGTAAGACTTACAGGTGAGAATGTAGTGGGATCAACCGTTTCAGAAAAATTTAATGTAATGGTGCCTGCTCCTAAATCAAGGTCAAAATCTTCTAGAACAGGAGCTGTTGTATCTGGAACAACCATATTTGCACGTGTAGCGGGTATGGTACCAGCAAGTCCAGCGGTATCTTCAAATGTGTTAGCCAGAGTTCGTAAATAAGTATTGCTTATCTCAGTAGCTAATGTGTTGACTGCTTTGAGCTGATCTAAATCAAAACGAGACAGATGAAGACGTAGCACATTCCCAGCACTATCTGATGTATTGCCACCTGTTAATTGATACTCATCTGACACGGACACTTGTGATGGTCTCAAAACAAAACCTGTAAAATTAAGCGTCTCGAATTGAATTGATTCTGAAAAGGTCAGAGACAAAATCCCCTGATTAAGATCTAGAACATATTCCAATAGTGTAGGAGGAGTATTATCTTCACCAAACATTCTAGCAGGAAGTGCATCTTGACCACTGATGGGTACTATATTATTGCCATTCATGTCTTGAATTGCATCTTCACTTATGACCAAGAAAGTGTTATTAACTGTTGTACCTAATGTCAACATTGACTTAATGGCATTCCCATCACTAATGTTCAATATTAATACTGGCCGGTCAGTGGGTGTACTTGACCGAAACGTTCCACCAGTAAGTGTATAAGCAGCAAAGTTCTCAGCAGAACGATTTGATACGTTTTGTAATGTTATTTCTCTTGCATTGAGTGTGAGCGGATCAACAACCTCAGAGAATGTTAAGTTGATCAGATTGTTACCTAAATCAAACACAAATGAAACTAGAGCAGGATGTTCTTCATCTGGAATGTAATCATCTACTTCATCTGCTGCTGATTCTGAGGTAGAAATCACTTCTACACCTGCAACATCTGTAATAGCATCAGCACGCATTACCAAATAAGTTGTGCTCTGACTGATGGCTAGGTAACGCAATGCCTTGATCTCATTAACATCAGTGCTAGTCAAATTAATCGTAATATTGTAACCATCTTCTGTAGTAGGGTCTCCACCTGTTAACGCATATGCTTGACTTCCATTAGCATTGTTCGAAACATTTTGAAAAGAAATACGATTGATCACAAGGCTCCTTGCATCCATTACATCATCAAATGAAAAATGGAGGACTCCAGTATTGAGGTCAAAAGAATAGTAAACTAACCGTGGATTAGTAATATCTTGAGTATACGTAACTACTCTCATAGCAACTGATGCATTGCAAGGAATACCAGCAACATCATTGATTGCACCCTGAGTGATATTCAAATAACTATTAGTTGCTTCAGTTCCCAAATTACGTAACAGTTTCAAATCTCGCACGTCATCATCACTCAGAGTAATCTCGATGGTTCTAAGGGTAGAATCAGTGTACCCTGGAATACCTCCAGTAAGAGTTAAATCTTGAGCAGCAGTTGCAAAATCTTCATCAGACTGTAGTGTAAATCCACTACTGTTGTATGTTGTGATGTTCACTGGTTCATTGAATCTCACCGTAAGTCTACCAGTGTTCAAATCAAGAATGGAAAATTCTTCCAAAAGAGGAGCTGTTGTGTCCCTTGTAAAATTGGTAACCATGAGTGCATCAATTCCATTAGTACGGTTCTTTACTCGAATACCTTGATTGCTATCCTCATTTGAGGTATCTCTTATTAAGTCGGAAGTGTATGTGATGTAAGTGTTAGATCCATCAGTAGCTAAATTAGTCAGTGCCTTAATTTCCAAAAGATTATCTAAAGAAAGTTGAAATTCCATAGTAAGATTTACTTCACTTGTAAGACGAGTACCAGAAGTTAACCGATAAGAAGTTGTTGCATTCAATGCGTTTTGAAAAGTCAGTTCTCCTCCGTCAAAAGTAGTAGATCTGACTGGCTCATCAAAGGTAAGCACTAAAATTCCAGTGTTGAGGTCAAAACCGTAATTGGTCATTTGTGGAGATGTTTGATCAGGAAAATAAGTAGTTGGATATTCTATTGCATTTAGAGTGGTAGCACCAGTCAGTTGGTCAATAGGATTACCAGCCATATCATATATAAATGACTGTGAAAAACGAATAAAACATGAAAATAGATTAATGCACAATGTGGTACGAAATTTAATACTATTTTGGTCTGGTATTGACAGATTAAAACTGACAGAGTAGTTGTTTCCATTCAACAAACCAGCACTGGTAAGACTAACCTGTTCAAGGCTACTACTACCTGGAAGGAAACTGTCCAACATAATACCAGATATATTAAATGTGGATACATTCACAGTTTCAGTGAACTCAATAACAGCAAAGCCTTCATTGAGGTCAAATATGGCAAAATCACGCAATGCTGGAGGAGTAACATCGGGATAAAACATGTCTACTGATGTAGCATTGACATTTCTGATTCGTGATCGGATGAAGTTTGATTCATGATCTAGAGCAAACGTAGTTGGAAAAGCAACACCACAACTCTCATCATCTCTGCATATTTCCAATCTTTTAATTTCATTCAAATCATCGTTTCTTAAGGTAAGATTGACATCCCGCAAAATCGTAGCTGTACTTGATGAGTTACCTCCAGTTAGCAAAATCTGTTCATTATCACTAAAGAGTGTCACTTGATCAGCCTCAAGAGTGTTCAAATTAACTGATTCACTAAAATGCAAAATCAACACTCCTATGTTAAGATCAAAATCAAATGACTCTAGGTTTGGTTGAGTTATATCTCCAGTGACTGCTCCAGCAGGAAGAGCATTGGATGATGGTATTGCAATGCTAGGATTATTTGATGTATCACTAACAGCTCCAGCCTCTAGTGACAAATATGTATCATTAACTGAGGTGCCCAAGTTGGTTGCTTTAATCATATCCAAATCATTTGGTCCAAGCATTATACTAATTACTCTTGTGTCGGCTGAAGAAAATGTACCATTACTTAATCGCACAGTATAAGATGCTGAAGTAGCGCTTTCCTGGAAAGTGAATCTTTTGAAGATTAGTGATGATCCAAGAATTGTTTCCTGGAACGTGAGGGCTAATATACCAGTGTTAAGATCCAGTGTATAATTAAACAACTCTGGCCCTACCATATCAGGTACTAACATGTCTACCTGCATAGCGTTAGATGAAGGTATCCCAACAATCCGATTACCCACGATATCAGTTATCGCATAATCAGGAAACGATATATAAGTGTTGTTCTGAAAGGTAGCAAGTGATGACTGAAGTTTTAATTCCTCCAAGTCTCTGGGCCCCAACATAATGTTGATCACTTCCCCGTCTCTATTATCAGCCATACTATCAGATAACATCACAGTAACAGCACCAATCTCATTAGACTGGCTTTGAAGTTGGATGTTTTGTACAAGGAATGTATTCATATCTACAGGCTCTGAGAAACTCATGATTAACGTGTTACTACTAAAGTTCAGGTTAAATCCTTCCAAGAAAGGTCCGGTATCATCAGGTGTAAAGCTAGCAGATACAGGCAACAATTGATTGGGCTTCAAAATAGGAATGCCAGCCATGTCATAAACTGAACCGTTTTCAAAGTCTAAAAATGTATTGCCTCTTTCTGTCGCAAGATTTCTGGACACCTTCAATCGAGCAAGATCTTCTCTAGCTATATTCAACATGTAGGTAGCCCTATTCCCCGTAGCAGTCGTCTGAAGCAATGAAACATTCTCATTAAATTGACTGACATCTGAAACATTATAGAATACGAACTGTTCTAATCTCAATGAAGACGCATTAACAGTTTCCGAAAAATTTAGTATCAGCATGCCAGTATCCATATCTAGTGTGTATTCCATTAACACTGGATTGGTTGTGTCATTGATAAATTCACCAGCTGGAAAGTTGGTAGCAGGTATAATATCATTATCAAACATGTCCTTGGTGAATTGGCTGGGAAATGATATATATGTATTGCCTTGCATGCTGGCTAAGCTTGGATTGGCTTTAATGCTATTCAAATCTTCATCCAGCAAGTAGATCGTAACTACCGAAGGCGGATCAGAAATGTATCTCCCACCATTTAATACATAAGAAGCAGGTGAAGAAGATAGAGCATTTGTGATAGTAAGTAACTCTAAGTTGATAACATCTATTGTTTCACTGAACGTCAAAATTAAAGAGCCATTGTTAAGGTTAAATGTAAAGTTTAGAAGACGTGGAGAAGTTATATCAGCAATGACTTGAGTAACTTGCAAACCATCCTCCCTGGGTATGACCGTATTGTTGTTCCCACTAGTATCTTCTACAGTATTGGCTGATACGGATATGTAAGTATTTTGGCGTTCAGTTGCAAGACCACGCAAGGCTTTTATCTCATTGAGGTCAGCTGAATCCAAGGCCAAATTGATGACACAGTGACCAATGATACTTATACTGTCGTAATTAAGCAGTATGTATGTATCAGTGATACTGGTATTGGTGGCATTCCTAGCACTTTGCAATGTTATGCCAGTAACATTGAATGTGTTCAAGACAACAGTTTCACTGAAGTTCAGCAATAGCACACCAAGATTCAGATCTAAAGTAAACAACTCTAAGGTCACGGGCATGTGATCAGCAATGAATGTAGTAACCTTTAAAGCAGAGCCATCAAGATATCCAGATTGTAGCACATTTCTAGCTAAATCATCAACTGCACCAGGTCCAATAGTGATATAAGTGTTATTCTCATTGGTGCCTACTAATGGTAAGGAATTTAGTAGCTTAAGATCATCACCGGTTAGCGTGAGAGAAAGAGTCTTCCCACTATCAGATGTAGTCAACTCTTGTACAGCTGCTATATTTAAAATTGTACTAGAATTAGTAGCAGTTGCATCATCCTGTATCCTAATAGAAGTAAGAACAAGAGTCGACTGGTTGATGAAATCATTAAATGTCAAATTCACTATGCCCAAATTATGATCAAAATCAAATCGGTCTAATTCAGGTGGAGACAGATCTGGTATATAAGTATCAACTTTCAATGCTTTTCCATCAGTGATGGCAAGCAAGTCGACTTGATCGACATCATCAATCGCAAATGCTTGTATAGTCATAAATGTATTGTTCTCATTAGTTGCCAGACCGATCATAGATTTTATCCGGAAAAGATCTGGATCAGATACTTGCACAGTCGTGACATACCCATTGTCTTGTGTGGGCAGTAATACAGTAGTGTCAGTAAGAGTAACGGCTCTGTTATCTGTGAGCTGTTGAGCATTTTGAATTCTTATAGCCGTAGCATCAAATGTGCTTGCCAACATAACGTCATCAAATGTCAGATTCATTTGACCATTCTCCATGTTGATAGAGAAAGATAACAGCTGAGGCCTGGTAACATCAGCAACAAATAATGATGCTTGAATGCGGCTAATACTACCAATAGGATTTCCCTCCACATCTTCAATAGCTCCTGCTGCTATAGAAAGAAAGGTATTGTTAATTCCAGTCCCGAGCATCTCGTTCAATTTAAGCCTGGTTACATCTTCTTGACGTAATTGAATTTCAACCACCATCACACCACTGTTATTGGTTAACACTGTACCGCCTGACAGAGTTTTGTTAACTGTTGGCTCTTCTGATCTGTTGTGGAGCATAAAGTAAGTCAAATTCCGTAGAGTGCTGGGTTGAACAGGTTCAGAAAATGTAACATATAATCTGTCTTCTGTTAAGTCTAAACTGAATGCAGCCACAGTGGGAGGATTAAAGTCACGGGTGACATTGAGTGCCTGTACAGCAGAATTTTGAGGAATTTCAACAACAGGTCTGGGCTCATGAGCAAGATCAGTAAGCAATCCACCACTAAATGCTATATATGTATTGTTTCGGGAGACAGCTAAACCATCTTCAGCTTTCAGTGCATTTAAATCATCATCAGTCAAATAAACTAGGACAAGATCAGAATCTGTTTGGTTTGTAGTACCACCTTGTAGCGTGTGTTGAATAACATCAGCTGCAATAATTGCCTCTGACTGTAAAATTATTTCATCAGGCTTTAACGAACTGACATCAACTGGTTCATTGAAGAGAAGATAGAGTATTCCATTGTTTAGGTTAAGCCAGAATGTTTCTAGGTTTGGATTATCCACATCTAATGTAAAAGTAGTTACGATAAAGCCTGGATATTCTTCATCTACTGGTGCAACCTGATTGTCGGCCATGTCTCGGATGGTGTTACTCATAAGGCGAGCATAACAGGTGTACCTCCTAGAACAAACAAAAGGTCTGATTTTGATATTATTCAAGTCATCTTCAGTCAAGTTCACACTGATGGTCAGCCCATTAGTACTAGTAGTATTGCCACCAGTCAAAGTGTAGTTATCAAGAGCACCAGCAAACAACGTCTGCAAGATGATTCCAGTTGGATCAAAGGTAGATGCATTCACTGTCTCAGTGAAACTTAAAGTAAGTGTGCCATTTCGTAAATTGAATAGGACAAACTCTTCAAGCATGGCACTAGTATTGTCGGCAATGTACTCATCAACCATACGAGGAGTGGCTGACTCATATCCAATAACAGGAAGATTTACGGTATCTTCAACAGTACCATTGGGAAAAGAAATGAAACAGTCAGACCCATTAGCATCACGTGTGCACAAGTCAAGCCGTTTAATCTCATTAAGATCAGCAGAATTTAAAGGAATCCACAAAGTAGAATTGTTGTTAGTATCAGTCACCATGGTAGTCAAGGAGTAGGCAACACTGGAGCCAGCTGAAGCTGACAATGTGATGGCAGCAGTGTTTAATGTTGAAGTAATCACTACCTCACTGAATGCTAGTCTAATAATTCCACTGTCCAGGTCAAATATGAACCGATTCAGCGCAGGTGGACTGGTATCAGGTATATACTGCCTGACTCGTAGAGCGTTAACTCCAAATATGCCTTCATTAGAATTATTGTTCATGTCACGGATAGCAAAGGTGGTTATAGTTAAGTAAGTAGTCACATTATCTATGGCTATATCATTAAAACGCTTTAAGTTGTCAACATCACGAGATAAGAAATCAAACCTCACCATTGAACTATTGGTGCTACTATCAGGGGTACCGCCAGTAAGAACCACTGTCCAAGTTGGCCTGGACTGATGATTCTGGATGCTAATCTGAGTTGCATCTAATGTTGATACAGCCACAATCTCTGAAAAATACAAAATAATATTGTCCATATTCAGATCTAAATCAAAGCTAAGCAGTCGAGGAGAAGATTGATCTGGAATTAGAGCTGTGGCTTGTATAGGCTGTGTAGTGTTAAACGCTTCATTACCTGCAACATCTTCAACTACTCCTCTACCCAGTAAGTACAAGTAAGTGTTATTCTCATTTGTTGCCAGAGCTAATTCAATTTTTAGGGCATCTAAATCATTCATGTATAAACTTACTGCGATCACGTTGTTAGGATTACCACTAGCATTCGCAGAACTAAGTATATGGTTTAACACTCCTGATGCATCCTGGATACGAATGACAGATCTATTTAAAGTAGATGGTACCACTGCTTCATCAAAGGTAAGCAAAAGTTCTTCATTATTAAGATCCAGTGTGAAATTCAAAAGAGTAGGGGGGATTAAATCAGCAGCAATATCACGAGCTGCTAAATTATCGGTAGTTGCAATCACACCAGTGGGTAAACCAACCATATCAAAAGCAGCACTTACATTACCTACCAGAAACGTTGTGTTTACTATAGAACCTAAAGGATACCGAGCACGAATTTCTGTATGGTCATCATCAAAAATAGTAATTCTTATTACATCAGAATTAATGGGAGCAACTGTACCATTAGTAAGATAATATGGCGTGGGGTCGCTCGCTCCAACAAACAGACCAAAACTGGTTGGATCAACAGATGAATAGTTGACAGTTTCTGAAAATGAAACAGCTAAAATAAGATTTTGCTGAGCGTCCATTTGTAATTCAAAGCCCAGTATTGTTGGAGGTGTACTGTCTTGTAGAAAATTGCTGACTTGTATGGCTGACATGTTATCAACAGGTTGAGCCTGGTTACCAAACATATCCATGACCACTCCAGCAAGTGATGACAAAAATGTAGTGTCATTAGAAACTGCCAATTCAGGATCAGCCTTGATCGCATTTAAATCCTGTGGCATTAAAACCACATTTACGCTATTAGTCAAATTGGTTTGATTTAGTATATGGCCTGTTAATGTATAAGATCTGCCATTACTACTAATATTACTCTGTGACTGAATTGTAATAGCCAAGCTGTTCAGGATTAATGGATCAACTTGCTCGGCAAAACTTAGTGTAAGGATTCCCGCATCCAGATCAAAGTCAAAACTGCGTACATCAGGACCAGAAGTGTCAGGAATTATACGTGTAGCCTCTACAAGAATGACTGAGCGATTTATCGCAATATCAGAGAGATCAAATACAGATGCATCCTCATAGCCCAGAAAGGTTTCATTCCTTAGTACACCAAAGTAAGGATTGCTTTTAAGAGCGACTGCAATGCTTTCTATCAGCTGGACAACAACCACATTAACATTAGTAGAATCTACATAACCATCAAGATTAAATGCTGGAGTAGTTAAAGCAGACTGGTTATAGAGAGTGAATAAGGAAAAGTTTAAAGTAGAGATGTTTACAGGCTCTGAAAACGTTAAAATAAAAGTGTCATCGTTCAAGTTAACAATATAAGATATCAATTCTGGTGGAGTTGTATCTGGTATAACCGAATATGCCATAGTTGCTGGCACTTGTAAAGAAGATAAATTAACAGTGTCATTAACAATTCCATCATCTGCCAATAGGTAAGTATCAGCTATAGTAATACCCAGATTAAGCTCTAGCTTAATGGCATTTAAATTGTCTGTACTAATGTTGTAGTTGAGCAGTGGACCTATGACATTTCCAGAACTCCCTCTTGTTAGGACCACCATAGATGTTGGATCGGTGGTAGCATTCTGAATTATCAAGTTCCTGGGAGAGAATGATGAGCTAATAACCGATTCGTTGAAGGAGAGTAAAAGCATTCCCTGATTTACATCTAGTGTAAAGTTCAACAACATAGGCCTACTGATATCAGGTAAGTAGTTGCGGACAATAAGAGGCCCTGTACTATTAATCGGATTGTTACTAGCATCTATAACACCACCTTGCATTATCACTATGTTAGTAGTACTGTCATTGCGAGCAAGAGACAGATCAGTTTTAAGCCTATTTACAACAGCATTAGGTAGTTGATATCTGAATCTCCTTGAGTCTGAAAAAGGCTCTGGAAGAAAAATTCCATCTTGCATGTCAGAAAGAACTTCCGAAGAAGAAAGAGGAGTAACTGTTGTGGGATCAGCCTGTATAGCAAAGAGTGAGAAATTAAGACTGCTCTGATGTACGGGTTCATCAAATGAGAGAACAATTACACCAGTGTCCATATCAAGGTCAAAATCATCTAACATTGGAGGCACAATGTCTTTGATGTAATTGTTCGCCACTATGCCATTGCCATCGGTGACTGCAATTATATCAGTACCACTGAGATCATCTAAAGCATGAGCACGGATTGTCAAATATGTTGAATTTATGTCAGTAGCAACACCTCTGAGTAATTGATACTTTAGGCTAATAAGATTAGATGGAGTAAGATCTATGACGATTATATTTGAATTACTACTGCTGCTAGTGCCTGATAGTCCATGTGCTGAAATAGTAGTAGCAACAGCATCTTGTATGAATATCTCACCTGGTCGCAGTGTACCAACATCGACCACATCATTGAAGGTAAGAACAACTTGACCGATGTTCATGTCAAGTGAAAAATCAATAGCAGTTGCTGGTGAATTGTCTACAATAACAGCAATAGCAGGTATTGGTCCAACAGCAGAAAAAGGATTACCACTTAAATCAAGAGAAGAGTTTGCTGCAATTACTAAATAGGTGTTACTAATTGTGGTACCAATGTTATTGTTGGTTTTAATGGCCACCAAGCTTTCACTTCCAAATGCCACAGAAATCATCCGCAGGGCACCACTAGCTTGTGAACCAGTAGAATCCAGCAGTGTACTGTCCCCGAGGTTAACCACAACAGCACCTGTACCATCACTGAGGTTATAAGCAGAAATATTCAAAGATTCCACCAAGACAGGCTCAGTGAAAGTTAGTTGGAGCAAATTAGAATTCAAGTCTAGAATGAACGATGAAATATTTGGTGCACTGGTATCGCTGATTAGTGTGCACTGTCTAGAATCAGAGGAATTGATGGTATTACTAGATGTGTCATTAAACGCCAGTGGTAAGAGTGATAGGAAAATGGAACTACCTACCATAACAAAAGATGAGCTCTTGATGTTGTCAGCATCTGATTCGAGGTCAATGGTAATGGTTCTACTACTGGGACTTGTGATAACCGATGCGCTAGTTAAAGTAATGTTATCACCTCCACTAGATGAGTTTAAAAGAGCGACACTTGAAGGACCAAAGCTAGAAACATCAACCGGTTCATCAAAGTCTAGCATTAGCTGGTCTAGTGACAGGTTTAAAGTACAATCATCAACAGTTGGAGATGTTGTGTCGAGAATTATGGCATCCAGCACATAGTTGGTGCCAAACATGTATGCAGTAATCGGATTTTCCCCAAAATCTTCAGCAAATGCACCAGTATGATGCGAATAGCAGTTGGACAATATAGTACACACACTTGGTTCAAGCTTTAGGTTATCTAGATCTGTTGGTGCTAAATTCAGTGTGACAACTCGACCAATATTACAGCCCTCGCTACAATTGCCACCTGTTAATGGAACAGCTATACTACTACCGGGAATAGTGACTGGAAGATTTTGAAGAGAAAGGTCAGCAAAATTTAATGCACTAGTATTTACTGGTTGACTAAAATTAAACTCCAATGTTCCCTCATCCAAGTCTAGTGTTAAAAATTGTGATACAGTAGGAGGACTACTATCTGATACTACCATATCTGCTTGTATTCCTGCTGTTAAAGTAAAATTTGCACCACCAGGATCCTGCAGTATACTTCCTGTACCTGTGGCTCCAGCAGGGTCATAATATAAAAAGGTGTCAGATGGCATGGTTGCAAAGGGGAGAGATTCTAACACACGCCTAAATTCTTCCCCAAGATCACAGTAAGCCATGGTTGCATCAACTTGCATGCCTACCGTACTGTTTGTCAATCGCTGAGCTGTAGATAAAGTACCTGCAGTAGGACCAATCAACGCTGCAGTACAGTCTATTGGCTGCCCATTATTGGCTGGATTGAGTGTGTCTGCCATTGGCACAGTGAAGGTTAGAACAATCATGTTTTCATCTAAATCAAGATTCCATAACATCAGTGCAGGTTGTGCATCTACAGTCAAACAACACAAATACAAAATGATGTAGATACTATTATCCAATAGTACTCATGTACATATCACAGTTATATATGCACATATAGTGGTAGTAACTCACCAGACACTGATAACATAGATGACAGTAGGGCAATGGCAAACAGAACAGTTGAGTATCCCATTGCATGTGATTTCCTACTCCTGTAGTCAAACACATTACAAATGAGCCATCATTAAGTATTTGTGGTTATATAAAATATGTGTGGGTTATTACCATGGCAACAATCCACTGACAACAGAAACAATGCCCACACACACACACGCACATACATCTGAAAGTACACATACGCACACATGTACACGCATTCTATGCTATACAAAACACATAGTTAGCTAGCTGGAAATACATATACTGTATAGCTGGAAATTTTCGAGGGACAAAAATTTCAAGGTTTTCGAGGATTTTGATGTATCCTCGAAATCAAAATTTGGATTTAAGATAATATTTATTGGTGAAAGAGCTTGTACCTCGAAAATTTATTCGCGAAAAGTTGGAAAGAGGTAATCATCAAAAATTTTGTCCCTCGAAAATTTCCAGCTATACGGTATAACAGTGATATCATTGGAAGACAATACAAAACAGAATGGTGTAGTACATAAGGAACATTATTACTATAAGGTATGGTATAAAATGCATGTGTCGGTGAAACAATTATGGCAATGAAAGATGATAACACATACAATAAGCAAGCACAAGTAGTGGTGGGAGATATAATTTTATATTACGTTGTTTGGTGCCCACCATCTCATACATGGCTTTTGATTTTATTGATTTCAATCAGGGGCGGATCCAGGGGGGTCTTTGGGGTCTCGAGACCCCCCTCCAGAAATATATCAAAGAAGCCAAAAGAGTGATGTATTGGTATAAAACACTAAAATGCATTATTTCTTGAAATAAGTGTCATTTCAGCACATTATATAATAAAACAACCTATATCTTCCAAGGGGTTGCACCCACCACACCCCTACTCCATATTTGGTTAAATACTTCCTTGTATTTTCTTAAATATGCTATATATCTTACAATAAGCATGATTTTGGTGTTGTAATAACAAAAAACCCTATAGCTTCTGGGGGGCTGTGCCCCCAAGACCCCCGCTTCAGAGATACACCTCTGTGTTCAGACCCCCCTCTCAGAAAATCCTGGATCCGCCCCTGTCAATATTCCATTTACTAAGTTTATGGACATTAGAATGCAAGCAACAGCATGTATAAGATAAATTATTTGCCATGACCAAAATATGCAGTTTTGTAGTTTAGCTTATGTAAAATTGAATTACACTTGATGACAATGATCTATCCATACAATAACACATATACATAAATACACTATTGATGGATTTTTCTGAAGCCAAACCACTAAACCATCAGATTAAAATCCCTATGAATTTTTCTGGCTATATTATATGTAGTTAGTTATAGATGTACTGAATCAATTGTAATGGTATTTATGTTAGCCGTTCACTAGACACTGTTATTAGCAAGCAGACAGAGCACTTCAGTTGTAAAAGCAGATAAACAATGAACATTAGGTTGTACTTATGAAGTTAACCAAGAATCGTAGAAAGCCTTTTACTACATTAACAAGAGATGTCACCAAAATATAAAAGTGTATCTTAACCTATCCACGTAGCTAACTACATTGTAATATTGTATTAAACATGTACACAAACCATTAAGCTATATTGAAGACAAAACTGATCAACATTAATAACTCAGTCCTTATAGCATTCTATACATTATTAAAGACAGAAAAATAATACTACGACCAGTTTGCCGTTAGTTGGTAGCTAAGCATTTATAGCTACATGGCGGGCTTAAATATCTATGGCACGAGCAGTTTTGTTGATTGCACTGGCGAATACCACGCCCATTCTTTTGCGCCAATTTTATGCGCAAACAAAAACACTCTTTATATTGTCCCGATGCGTGTCACAATAATCCACTTACTTGTACGGCGACTTCGCGTCGTCAGGTTTCCCCATTAGTGCCCCGAGCGTTATTCTACAATGGCTTCGGTGGGGGCGTTGATGATCGATGAAGCCCTTTAACGTATTGTAATCTCGATTGTAAACGTGATGCCTTCTTTTTGAATCCACTTCAAAGACGTAAGATCACTTTACTATCGTCTGTATAATGCTAAAAGTTAACAGCAAAATTTCCTTCAGATCTGTAACAAAGGTTAGTCAATGTTTGGCAGTATCCATGGAATTGGCGGGTAAACAATGAAACTAGGCGCTTTTTGATCATGTGACCGCAACCATAAACGGTGATATCCTAAAACATGCGGAAATCCACACGGCTAGCTTACACAAGGGAGGAGTGGCTCGTAGCAACGGAAAGTAAATACGTAAGAAAAACAAAAAGGTTGAATAATTGCTAAGGCAAGAAGGAGACCCGTATGACTGTAAACTGCCGATACATGCTTCAGCCGTGACACCCAAGATTACCCATTCACGCAGAGTCTTCAAGGTGTAGTAATACTAGTGTGTGTAGAATTATACGTACTGATTTATTGTAAATTACTACGCTACAAGAACCGAACGGCACCTGCGCATTCGCTGACTATATAACTTAAGCGCATATAGGGCGGGGCTTCTTGCTCCATACTTTAAACATGGCTTCGTATTTGTCGATCACGCTGCTAATAATGAGTGTACTGGGGTTCTCCATATCTCAATTGCTTGATCTTAGCCCCACGTTTGAGTACACGTTAAAAGAAGAGGACCTCGATGCTATAAAGAGCAGTATGTTTTGTACTAGCGTGGGCACGTGTTTCTTAGCTAACTTACCACAGTCGTTTGCTGATGCTTTGGGACTGACAAGCATTGAGGATATAGTAGAGGTTACAAACCTTACAAGGGATGGGACTGCTCCCAATTTGATCCAGTTTAAGTCATTCTTTGTATCCGATGGTACCATTGTACTGGATTATGATGAAGTGATTGACTTAGAGTCTGTTAATTTTACTGGCGTAAGGTTGCAGTCTAGTTTTGATGAGAGTGGTAACTCCTTGTCGTTACAGTCAGGAGAAGTGGTAAACATAGACAGTGAGTTTAGCACAGAAGTTATTTTAAGAATTGATATGGACGATCTCAATATGTTGAAGAGAGATAGTAGTATTTGCATCAGATCGGGCATATGTTGGATTCGTTATCCAAGTTCATTCCTTCGTGATGCTAGAGGAAATGAAGTAAAGGAAGTAATTGACGGCAGCAGCAATACAATTGAAAGAGCTTTTGAAGTAATTTCTGATGAAGACTTTCCAAATCTAGTCAACTTTTCTGTTGTTGTGGATGAAAACAGAGTATCACTTACTTTTGATGAGACTGTAGCGACCCCACAACTTGACTTCACAAAGATAACTTTTACAAACAGGCCTGATGATTCAACTGTTAACTACACATTAACTGATGGAGCATTGCTATCATTTGTACCTTCAGATGTTGTACAATTCACATTGGACCCAGATGATGTATTAGAGCTCAAGGCAATAGATAACCTCTTTTCTGGTGTGGACGACACTTATATCATTTTCCCTGAGTCGCTTATTGAGGATCAGTTTACAAATGATGTTATCCCAAGGATAATAAATCAAAGTGCTCTTCAAGTATTTGATTTCTCTGCCGATACAGTACCTGTAGTTGTACAGCGGTTTGATGTAATAGATCTCGATAATAACTTAATGCGAGTTTCTTTCAACGAACCAGTGGATATCAGCACTATAGCCATTGAATCATTTGTTATTGGTTCATCGCCTGACAACTCAACAGTCCAGTATCAACTCACTGGTAGCACCGATGTTACCTACTTTACAACAAATAAACTAACCATCGAGATTAAATTCAGTGACGTTGACATACGTGCTATAAAACTAGAACCCGGATTAGCTAGTAATATATCTACCAGTTACCTTGATGTCTATCAAAATGCAATCAATGACACAGCTGGAAATCCAAACACCGCACTGGCAAATCGTTTGAGAGTACTGCAACACATTCCTGACTCCAGAGGACCAATGCTACTGTCATATATTCTTAACTTGACCTCGAACACTATCGAATTTGTGTTTGACGACACGGTGAGAGTTAGCAGTTTGGATCCTACAAAAATTACTGTACAATCAGAGTCTGCAGGAGGACTGCTTTATACATTGACAGGGGGGAGCAGTCCAAGTTCCGATGATTACAATTTTACACTGCAGTTATCAGAAACAGATACTAATGCCATCAAGAGCATGCCAACGTTGGCAACAAATGTTAGTAACACATACCTGTCATTAACAGCAGAAGCACTAGTAGATGTTTTCTTGGCTCGGGTATTTCCTGTTGTGCAGTCGGATGCTCGACAAGCATCACAGGTTGTACCAGATTCTATTAATCCAGTACTATCCTCCTTCAGCTTAAACTACAACACTGAATTACTCACTTTAAACTTCAGTGAGATAGTGCAAGTGCAAAGATTTGATGTTAATCAAATATCTATCCAAAACACAGCTATGCTTATGCCAGGCGTAACTAAATCACTCACCTTAACCGGTGCCATTGTAGTCAGCGACCCTTATGTGACTAGTTTTGCTGTAGAACTAACACGAGAAGATTTAAACTACCTGAAGGCTGATACATCTATTGCAGTGGGCTATACCTCTACATACTTAGTGATAACCAGTGACACAATTGTTGACAGCAATTACAATTCAGTCATCGAGATTCCATCATTGTCTGCTCTCAATGTGACATCTTTCACTGCTGATACAACGTCACCTGTTCTAACTGCATTTGACCTGGACATGAATATAGGCCAAATAACTTTTACCTTTGATGAGGTGGTTAACGGAACCAGCTTCGATCCAGTAGGTGTTCAAATTCAGAGTGGTATTATTCCAACAACTTACTACAGATTGACTGGTGGTATGGTATCTAGACAGAATCAGCCTGTTATAACAGTTAATCTTACCGACGAGGACTTGAATGGAATCAAGAGAGACTTTAATTTAGCTACTTCAAATGATACCACATATGTGACATTATCATCAGTAGCAGTTGCTGATATGAATCGTACCCCATTCAGAAATGTTTCAGCTGTTCAAGTGACTACATTTATAAATGACTCTACAAGACCTGAACTGATTTTGTTTAATCTAGACTTGAATTTAGGATTCTTAAATTTAACATTTTCAGAAACAGTTGACTCCACTAGTCTAATGGTGCAATACATTACTCTGTTAGCTGAGAATGGCACCAATGATACAACTTTAATGCACACTCTTTACAACATTCCAGCCCCGGATGGCAGTGTTACAGTCAGTGGCAATTCAACCATCATAGATATAAAGCTTGGAATAGATGATCTTAATGAAATCAAACGTCTCGTCAATTTAGGTAATACAATTGACAATACTTACATTGCAATTACATCAGAGCTGATAGTGGATATGAATGGTAACCAAGTACAAGAAATAACTACGGATGATCCCATGCAAGTACTTAATATAACCGATGATACAACCTTACCTGAATTAGTCGAATTTTCCCTTGATATGAATGTCGGCTGTCTTAATCTTACTTTTTCTGAAACTGTTAATGCTTCCTCTTTAACTATCAGCTCTATTACTTTTCAGAATGAAAACAATACAACATCACTTACTTTACAAAATTCCAGTATAGAACAAAATGACTCTGTGTTACTAGTTGTCAAACTCAGTGATGAAGATTTAAACCTGTTGAAGTTTGAGAACACTTTAGCTTCATTCTCTAACAATACATATCTTAGGCTTCCATCTGACGTGGTATCTGATATGAGCAACAATCAATATGTTGAAGCATCTAACAGCTTCCCTGTGAGCATGTTTATTCCAGATACCACTCCACCAAGGTTAGATTTGTTCGGTTTGGACATGAATGATGGAGTTCTTTCACTAACATTCACAGAAGCCATCAATGGTTCAAGTCTGAATTTAACCCTGATATCCCTACAGTCTGATAATACGACGACACCATATAGTTCATTTACTCTTACGGGTGGTGAAAAATCTGGTACGAATTTTGAAAGTGGTCATCCACCAGTAATAGACATTGTACTTACAATTGAGGATCTTAATCGCATTAAGCAACTCGACCAGCTAGCCATAAGCAATGAAACAACATTTTTAACAATTGAAAATAATGCTGCGTTTGATCTGTCCCCAAATTTAAACGTTTTACTACCAGTAGAAGCAGAACGGGTAGATCAATATTACATGGACGTGACTGATCCTAAATTAGTAGAGTTTTACATTAATCTCACTGAAGAAGTGTTGACATTAGTGTTTGATGAAACAATTGAAATCAGCTCTCTGAACATTTCACAGATCACATTGCAATCTACAAACAATTTAAGTATCAGTGGATCAATGTATACTCTGTATGATAGTAGCTTGATCACTACACAAGATGATACTGTGCTTAGAATCAGCTTAAGCACGATGGACCTTAATACAGTGAAGCTAGACCCAGATTTGTGCACTAGTCCAATGGATTGCTACATTTCATTGACTCAAGATGCCGTACAAGATATGAACATGAATTACGTACAAGAAATTTCCTCTGATGATGCAACAAATGTAGCAAATTTTACAGAAGACATGACTCCACCTCGACTGGATAATTTTGAACTGGACATGAATGAAGGACTAGTTACTCTGATATTCACTGAGCCTGTTAACATTAGTACACTTCAAATTGAGCAGTTTACATTACATGCAATGGTTGGGGACAATACCAGTGACACTACAGAACAACTCTTGCCTGGAATGTTGCCCGAACGAAGTGCAACTAATAGCTCTAATGGTGTAGAAGTAGTCATAACTTTAGGAACAGACAATCTCTACAGCATACAGCGTAAATTTTTGCTGGCAATAAGCGAACAAACCACTCACATTTCAATTAATACAGACGCTGTTAGAGATATGAACAATTTGTCAATAGCTACTATTCTTCCAAATATGTCTCAAGAAGCTAGTGAGTATGTGACAGACAGTACTGCTCCTGAACTGCTAGAGTATCTACTAGATGTTAATCAGGGATTGCTTTCACTGACTTTTGATGAAACAGTTGATGCTAGTGAAATTATGCTAGACAGGTTTATGATCCTCTCGACTAATGATACAATGGTTGTACCTTACCTCCCACTTTCTTCATCAACAGTACAGCCAATGAATGACGATCCCATTATCAACATTACATTAACCAAGGGAGATCTAGATGATCTAAAACTAAGAGTTGATGTAGGAACTGACCAAGAGAACACATATTTGTACATTCCTGGGGGTGCTGTGATAGATACTTTTGAGAACAGAATTTCTGACACAGTGCAACAAGCAGCCTCAGTGATTGACGATGTAACTCCTCCTGAAGCCCTGGGTTTTGACGTCAATTTGAATTATGGATATATAATTGTTTCTTTTAACGAACCTGTTAATGCTACCAGTATCAATTACTCTTCTTTCACATTTCAAAATGATAGAGAAAATTTTACAGCAAATTACACTCTAACATCTGGTTCAGATCCAGGTATTAATAGGCTATCGATAATGATAAATTTTACAGATGATGATCTTAACACTATAAAGCAAATGACTGATTTGTTTGTATCACAAGAAACATCATTTTTATCATTTACAGCTGACGCTATTGCAGATATGGCATCAATCCCAGTATCACCAAGACCAAACAGTGATGCTCTACCAGCTACAACATATATCAATGATACAACCAGTCCAATACTCATACAGTTTGACTTAGATATGAACCTTGGATACATCAACTTGACATTTACTGAAACAGTTAATGCTTCTAGTGTTCAGTTTGAGGCTATTACTCTACAGTCAAGCGCAGAAGTAACTTCTACTAATGATTCATACACCTTGACTGGAGGAGACTTGCTCAGTAATATATCTGATACAGAAATATTAATTGAATTGACCACAGCAGATCTGAATGAGCTTAAGAGACTTGAAATTGGTTTGAGCAGCCCAACTAGTTATATTGTGCTATCTTCAAACTTCATATCTGATATGAATGGAAATCCTGTGAGACCAGTAGAAAATGATACTGCTGAAGTTATGGTTTATGTGCCGGATACAACTCCTCCAGAATTAAGTAGTTTTACTTTAGATCTGACAACAGAAATATTGAGCCTCACATTTTCTGAGACTGTACGACGTTCGACATTTGATGTTACTGCTTTAACTCTGCAAGATATGACAAATTCTACTTCTTATACTTTAACCTTCAGTTATACAGACAGTCCTAATGGGACAACTATTGAAGTAACGCTAGGGACAGCAGATTTGAATCAAATTAAGCTGAATACAGGCTTGGCAACTTCCATTGATAACACATACTTGTCCATCACATCAGCTGCTGTAAGGGACATGTTTGGCATCCCTGTACTAAATGATTCCTTGATGTCTATGAGAGCTGACAATTTCACTGCCGATGCTGTAAACCCACAATTGGATAACTTCATTCTGAATTTAGACGAAGGTAGTTTAATCCTTTTTTTCTCAGAAACAGCGAATGCCACTTCACTAAACATTACAGCATTTAGTCTCCAAAACTCTCAAAATCTGTCTGAAGCAACATCATCAGTGTCATTTTCAAGTGTAAGGGTTTATGACAATGGACCGATTATTACTGTTCCACTACTTACAGTTGATCTGAATGAAATCAAAAGACTGCTTGACCTGGGAAACGACAACAGTGATACTTATATTACTGTTTTATCAGATGGTGTTAATGATATGAATGGTAATCCCGTGGATGCTATTACAGAAGATAAGGCTCTACCAGCTACTGACGTTGTTGCTGACAGTGTTCCTCCAGAGCTGGAAGGATTTAGCCTAAATTTAAACAGCTCACAGTTAATTCTGTCATTTTCTGAAACAGTGTCTGTTCCTTCACTGAGCCTACCTGGCATAATATTGCAGGATGCTGAAGATTCAACTATATCATATTCACTGACAGACAATAGCAGAACACAGACTGAAAATTCATCAGAAGTGATTGTATTTTTATCCGATTTAGATGCGAATGCTATCAAAGAACGGTATACTCTGGCAGTAGACAATACTACGGCTTACTTGAGGCTTCAAGCTAATTCCGTACAAGATATGACCAATAACTACATATTAGAAATTCCGGATGGAAATGCAACAGAGGTCAACGAATTTACACCAGACTTTATTGATCCTATATTGCTTCAGTTTGATTTAGATATGGATGAAGGTGTTATCCTGTTAACATTTGATGAACCTGTTAACATTGATACTTTTGATTTCACTAGTCTTACAATATTAAATTCATCATTATCAGATGAGATATACACATTGACTGGTGGTTACCCATCAAAGAGGAACTATACTAATGTGAATGTCACACTGACACAGTTTGACTTGAACAACATTAAGGCATTACTGAGTCTGGCAACTGATGACAATGACACATACATATCCTTTGAATCATCATTTGTAAGAGACATGAATGGAAATTTTATTGACACTAATCGTAGCATCATTCTTGTTACCGACTTTACTCCCGATGAGACCAGCCCAATGTTGACCAGCTTTGGATTAGACTTGAACAATAATATTTTGACATTAAATTTCTCAGAAGTAGTCAGTGCAATGACTTTCCAGCCATCTGCTGTTACACTGCAGGCAACAGAACAAGGAGGACCAAGCCATGCCATTAGCAGCAGTTATGTCAGTCCAGTTATCGACTCTACCAGCATAACAGTGCATTTGTCTACTGATGATGTGAATGAAATTACACGACTTCCATTTGCAACAGAGTTAGAGGACACATATATTAGCATTAACTCAACAGCCATCAATGACACAAACATGAATATGGTGGACCCAATACCTGACAATGATGCTTTAAATGCATCTCAGTACACTAGGGATGAAGAGGAGCCGTCGTTGGAGGAATTCGATTTGAATGTCAGCTCTGGTGTAATCATCTTGTATTTCTCAGAAACTGTTAATGCTTCTACACTGAATGTCACAGGATTTGCTTTACAAAATGACAACAGCACTACTGACCTTTCACCAGGATACTATCGTCTTACAAATGTGTCAAATTCTTCATCACAAAACTACCATTCTTTACAAATATTTATTGGAGCTGATGATTTAAATTCGATAAAAGCAGATTTCACACTAGCAATAGATAACAATACCACCTACATTTCTGTAGACAATGCTTCAGTACTTGACATGGAAGGAAATCCTTTGATTCCAATTTCATCATCAATGGCAATACCTGTGACAGTCTTTACAGAGGATTTCATAATGCCAGCACTCAGTGCATTCAATTTACGGTTTAGGGGTACACAGCTTGTACTGGAACTAATATTTTCTGAGACTGTCAATGCCATGACAGTTGATCCAACTAAGTTCATCTTCAGCAATGCAGAAAATGTTAGCAATGTAAATTACACTGTGAGACTTACAGGAGGAAATGTATCCTTAGAAAATTCAACATTTGTTACAATTAACATAACAGGGGATGACTTAGATACAATCAGGGAACTCGATGTCATAGATTTGCTTACAACTCCAAACACTTCCTATCTTGCTATTGATGCTAATGCAACAGAAGATATGGTAGGGAACACAATTGTTCCTATACCCATTGAAGATGGACATAAGATTTCAGGACCCTTTGCTGATCTGCTTCCACCTAGACTCATCTCTGCAATCTTTGATTTAAATTTGGGATTGCTGACTTTAATATTTGATGAGCCGGTGATAAATTTCTCTTTAAATGCAACAAAACTAACTCTTCAGAGTTCTAGGAACTTCACTAAATCAGAAGATGAGTCTTATACACTTATTGGCTATGATTCTATCATGTCTGGTGACAGTGATGATATAGTGTTATTAACAATCACTACATCTGATCTGAATGTTATTAAAAGGATGACAAAGCTGGGAGTATCCAGAGATTCTACTTACATTTCATATCTAAGAGGATTGGTTGTCGATTATGCCCTTAATGAAGCTGTGCTAATTCCGATGACAGATGCCTTAAAAGTATCACAATTCATACAAGATATCACTGGACCATTATTGGTTGAATTTAATGTCAGTATGACCGAACAAATTATAAACTTAACATTTTCTGAAACTATCAATTCTTCATCAGTAGACGTCACCAAGTTCATATTCCTGAATGAAATGCGTGCTGCTATATCATCTTATACGTTGACTGATAGTGATGTCATCTCTAATGACTCAACACTGCTCACAATCTCATTCTCATTTCCAGACATCAATAATATAAAAGCAATAGAAGACTTGCTAACATCCCGTGATGACACATTCATTGCCATTGATAGAGAGGGTTTAATGGATATGGCAGGTAATGAATTAATTGAGGTATTCCCATTTAATGCCGAACAAGTTACAACGTTCTCACCCGATGTGATTCCTCCAGAACTAGTCAATTACACAATTGATATTGACCAGGGAAATCTCTTATTAACTTTCACAGAAACTGTACAGGAGAGATCACTTGACGTCACTCAACTAACCTTCCAATCAAATTATACCACTCCAGGTACTCAGTATAACTTGACAGCTGCAATCAGTAATAGTGAAAGTTCATTTGTTCTCTCCATTACAATAAGTTTGTTTGACTTGAACAATCTAAAGGCATTAACTCAATTATGCACAAGTCCAGATGACTGCTTTCTATCATTTTCAACTGACTTAGTCATGGATATGGTTGGCTTGCCTATTATAGAGATTCCGGCTACAGATGCTACTGAAGGGGTATACATCCCAGATACCACTGGACCAATGCTGGTCCGTTTCAGTCAACTAGACTACTCAAGCAATACATTAACTCTACAAATGTCTGAAACAGTGGATGTCAGTACTTTAGATTTTACAGCACTTACACTACAGAATCTATTCACGGATCCAATTTTACCCACAGTAACCCTTATCGGAGGACAAGTGCCACCAGTCAACACATCTCTCTTGGTCATAACATTAACAGATAGTGACTTGGATACCTTACAAAATGCTCGGTTTACATGTAGCAACAGAGGAAACTGTTACGTTACCTTTACCAGTGACTTTGTTCAAGATATGAGTGGAATTTCTGCTCAGCCTGTAGGTAATGTATTTCCTGGGTTTCTTGTAGAGGAATTAATTCAAGACGACCAATCGCCTGTGTTACTATACTTTGATCTAGACATGGATGCGGAAACACTCACATTAAAATTTGATGAAGCGATTGATATAACTGAGGTGGACTTGACACAAATAACTTTACAGGGGGATCAAAATGCTTCCAGTGAAATGCAATTCCCATTAACAGGTGGTACCATACAAGAGCTTGATCCACGAACAATCCTCATTGATCTTGACCCAGATGATGTTGAAAGACTCAAATCATCAATGTATTTCAAAGACGAAAACTCAACTTATTTGTCACTAACAAGAATGGCGGTAAGAGATTTGGCATTTGATCCTAATTATGTTGTAGGAATCTCACCTTACAATGCAACCATCGTAAGAAATTTTAGCAGAGATATAGACGGTCCTATATTATTATCATTTTTACTGGATTATGATTCTAATCAACTCATTCTTAACTTTAATGAACCAGTTATAGCACAAACACTAAACTTCACAGGCATCATAGTACAATCTGGTCCAACAGGTGGTCACAATTATTCTCTTATTGGCGGAGAGGTTTCTAATGCAGATGAATCAGGTGATGGATTGGTACAGTTAATAATTGACTTGAATGAAGCCGATACCATTGAACTGCAATCATCTGACATGATAGCTACAAACAGGAGCAATACATTCTTAAGCCTGACTAATGATACTGTTAGTGATGGATTTGGTGATCCCAACTTGATCACAACTCGACAAGGTGACATCATACCTGATGATACGCCTGCTCAGTTAGAATCATTCATATTCGATGAAGATCTAGGATTAATTGAACTCGTGTTTACAGATGTGGTCTTAACTGCTTCATTTACTCCATCAGGAATAACTATTCAAAATGCACAAACTTCTGCTGATCCATCTCTACAGTACACACTAACGGAGGATAGTTATACTGACAACACCAATGCATTTACCATAACAGTTCAATTATCTGACACTGACTTAAATGCTATTAAATCAAATCCATTACTAGCTACAAATCAGTCAAACACCTTTATGACTATAAGAGCATCAACAATTGATGATGTGTTTGGTAATGACATATTAGCAATCACTAACGGTAAGGCCATCATGGCCTCTAGGTTTATTACAGATGATACCACTCCATACTTGGAACAGTTTAATCTTGACCTGGATGAGGGGCAGATTATTCTTAACTTTTCAGAAACTATAAACTTTGATACTCTTGACCCATCAAAGTTTAGGATACAAGGAAGTGGCGATGATACAAATGCAACTATAACACTAGACGTCAATTCAATAGTAATACCTATAAGTCCCTATCGAGCTATAATCCAGCTGACTGATGGTGATTTAAATATGCTAAAGCAACTGGAAACTGTTGGGACTCTGCAGAATGACACTTACATTGTTGTGCTGTCAAATTCAGGCATAGATTACTCTAACAACACAATAAACGCATCTGTGTTACAAGTGAATGAGGTATTGCCAGATGTCACCAGTCCAGAATTGCTCTTGTTTGACTTGAATTTCAATACAGGTAGTCTCCATTTAACCTTCTCAGAGACTGTGAATGCAAGCTCTTTAGATGTCACACAACTACTATTCCAAGGAGTGCAGATATATCGTACTGGACAACGTCACTCACTGACAACTTCATCAGTGAATTTAATCAACGCTCCTACCTTAACTGTTAACATATCAAGAGATGATTTGAATGTACTTAAACAATTGGCCTCGGTTGCTACCAACACAGATGACACTTATCTTTCAATCAGTGCTACTATGATACTTGACATGTCTAGTAATCCAGTTGTTCCCATACCTGATATCAGTGCACAGCAAGTCAATGAGTACATTAATGATACTACCAATCCCAGCCTAGAAAAATTTAACTTGAATCTCACAACGAATGAGTTGGTTTTATTTTTTGATGAAACAGTTGAAACTACTTCCATCGATGTAACTCAAATTACACTGCACAATTTAGCCAATCAAAATGCTAGCAGAACGTTGACTGGTGGAATTATTGATCTTGATGACACTCCTGTTGTGACTATTCTCCTAACTGATGCAGATTTAAATTTTATTAAACAAGACGATTCATTTGCCACTACACAAAACAACACGTATCTTACACTTACAACTTTTACTGTGGAAGATACAGCACTTGATCCAAATAGAGTCAATCCTATCACTACAGCTGTTAGAGTAACAGAATTTTATAATGATAGCGTCTCTCCGAGTTTGGTCTCTTTTGAATTTGATGCTCATTTGGGAGTGATAGTGCTGACATTTTCAGAAACTGTAAGAACAAGTACATTAAATTCAACCTTCATTACTTTACAAAATGAAAGAGATAACTTTATAGACTATCAGCTTACAGGAGGATATTCAAACAGTATTGACGATAATATTATTGTCATACAGTTGAATGATGTTGATCAAAATGCTATAAAAAGTTTAGCAAATTTTGTAACAGATGATACCGACACGTTTATTAGTATTACACCTAATGTTATAATGGACATGAATGGTAATCCAGCCATTCTGATCATCCCATCTCAAGCCATTCAAGCATCCAATTACACTTTTGACATGATGCGTCCAGAATTAACATCATTTTATTTAAATTTAAACACGTCACAGTTGTTTCTAACATTTTCTGAGACGGTTGATGCTTCTACAGTAGTGTTTAGCAACTGGACAATTCAGAATGCAGAAAATGATTCTACCGAGCAAGTCCAACTGCAAGCTGGGTTTGTATCACCAGAAGATAATACTCATGTAATCCTGACACTGTCTAGAAGCGATGTCAATAGACTCAAAGTGATAGAGGGTTTGGCAATCAATAATGATACCACATATATATCCATCACTGAAGGAGCAATATTAGACACATTCGGTAATTCGGTTGAACCAATCCCTGATACAGGTGCTTTAGTGGCAACTATGGTAATACCAGATGAAATGTCACCTCTTCTGTATAACTTTACTCTTGACATGAATAAAGGATGGTTGTATCTCTCTTTCGATGAAGTCGTACGTGTGGAAACAGCTAATGTCACTTCAGTAACACTACAGAACACTACAAATACTACTACACTGTACACACTGACTAATGGAACAGTTATCACCAATAACAGTGATACTATAATAATCGAACTAACCAGTGAGGACACCAACAATATCAAAAGGATTCTTAACCTTGCAACAACTAGAGATGACTCTTACCTATCAATCAGTACACACGCTATCCAAGACATGTACGGCAACAACTTGGTACCAATTACAAATGAGCAAACGATCCAAGCCCAACGGTATGTACCAGATACCACACCTCCTGAACTGTTATCGTTTGACCTGGACATGAACCTTGGACAACTTCACTTCTACTTTGATGAGACTGTAGATGCAGTAAGTACACGTGTCAGGAGGCTGGTAATAGTTGGCGATTTGGAGACACTGTATCCATTGTACAATGTTACCGGTGGTCAAAGGTCATTGGAAGATTCTACTAATGTCACTGTATTCTTGTCACAAGATGATCTCAATGAACTAAAGGTTGATAGAGACATAGCCACTAGTGAGAATGACACTGCCATTATTGCTGGACTGGGTAATTTTGAGAGGGAATTATTCATAAGAGATACTGCAGTTGTTCCTAATTATCTTCCAATTACAGAACTGAATGTCAGTAATTTTACAGCGGACACAACTTCCCCTAGGTTGATATCATTCTATGTTGATGTGGACCAGTTTATGATAATATTAATGTTTGATGAAGCTGTTGAAAGTAATTCACTACATGCGCCAGCCATCACATTACAATCAGTATCTAATGCCACTAACACCACTGGCTTCTACACACTCACTGATGGGTCGACTGAGAGTTCTGATGGAGTGCAGATAGATGTGATCTTAACGGAAACAGATCTGAATGAACTTAAACGAATTCCAGATCTCCTTGTTGATCTGTCCACGACTTACATTAGTATCAATGAGAGTCTTATTGAGGACATGAATGGAAATCAAGTTGTTGCAATCCCTACTGACAGTGCTATTCAAGCTGAGTCTTACTTCAATGATACAACAAGACCACGACTGAGAGACTATGCATTGGACATGGACAATGGTAACCTTACTCTAATATTTTCAGAAACCATCAATGCATCCTCGATTGATGTGACCGGTATTGGGTTACAGATTTTACCGAACACTTCTGACAGCGAGAGAACATACAGGTTAACCAATTCTGTGGTCATATCAGATGATTCACCTGTTGTAGAAATACAAATTTCTACTACAGACTTGAATGAACTAAAAAGAAGGCAGATAGCATTCGGTGCATTTCGTACATACATTACTTTAACAAACACAAGCTTGTATGACACTTTTGAACACTATGTCATTCCATTAATAAATGGTGTAACAGCAACCAGAATTTCAAATAGTCAGTACAGCCCTGATATCACTGGACCGGTTTTACAATCTTTTGACATTGATTTGACTGAGGAAACATTAACTCTACAATTTGATGAGACCGTAGACACTTCTAGCTTTCAAGTTACCCAACTTGTCTTGCAGAATACATCAAATGATACGTCACCTACAACATTTTACAACTTGACTAACTCCAGTCAAATTATTAACGTACCTTTGCAAAACATCACGATAGAATTGGGTCTTGGAGATTTAAACAACATCAAACGTTTCACATCATTAGCCACAAATGTTGATGATACATACATAACTTTTTCGACCCTACTTATCACAGATATGACAAGTAATCCAGTCGACATGGTGCTATCCACAAATGCCACAAAGGTTACAAATTTCACTGCAGATTTTGTCCGTCCTCAGCTCATCGAATTCAACATCAACTTTACTAATGACTCGCTGGTCCTCCACTTTTCAGAGACAGTAGATGTCAGTACATTAAATGAAGCACAAATAACTATTCAAAACAATGCAGCATATGATAGTGACACCACCTCAGTAAACCTTACAGAAGGAAGCTCAGCATTTAGAGATGATCCAACTGTAGTATTACAACTGTCAAATGACGATCTTAATCTCATCAAACAACTTATTGATTTAGCTACTGATCAGGATGACACTTTCCTTGCAATGACCAACTTAACCATTTTAGACATGAATGGAAATGCCGTTGTAGCTATTAACACAAGCAATGCCACAAGAGTCGCCAATTATTATGAAGACTTTACCCGTCCAGTTGTTGAAAGATGGAATTTAGACTTGGATGCATCAACTCTTACCATTTATTTCTCAGAAACTGTTAACAGTCTAACACTAAATGTTACTGCAATCACTTTACAAGATGGCAGACCGGCTGATGACTCCTACCAACTAACAGGTGGTCACACTGAAAGCATGAACAGCTCAGTTATTGTGGTTAACATAACACAAGAAGACTTGAATCAACTGAAAAAGAACACAAGCCTGGCGACCAATTTGAATGACTCTTACCTCTCCATAGCATCTTTCCTTATACAAGATATGAATGAAAATGATGTGATACCAATCAACGATGAAGAAGCATACAAAGTTACTAACCACACGAATGACACTACTCCACCTATCTTGCTTTCTTATGATCTTGATATGAATGTTGGCCAAATAACGTTCATCTTCTCTGAGACAGTCAATGCATATTCTTTTAACCCATCCCTACTAATCTTTCAGCCAAGTGAACTTGCGGCTCCTCAAGAAACATACCAACTTACTGGTGGAAATTTTACAATGGAAAACTCAACAGTGATTGTGATGGATATCTTGACAGACTTGGAAGAAGCTCCAGATGATCTAAATTCACTAAAATTCCGGCCAGCATTAGTTACTAACAACACCAACACTTATTTAGTATACACTGGAGAGCTGGTACAAGATATGAACTTTAATAATATTGTACCACGTCCTAATGGACAGGCACAAAATGTTCAGAACTACACTGAAGATACAACTGCTCCGTTTCTACATGCTTTTGATATTGACATGAACGCTGGCATACTCATCTTGACATTTGATGAAACTTTAAACAAGTCAAAAATAAATTATGAATCATTCACTGTAATAGCAAACAACTCTTACATGACAGAGATGAATGTAACTGTCAACGAAACTCTGGGTACAATCAGACTAGCTAATGTCACTGTTCCTTTGCCCAACGTTACACTAAATGGAGGTTTTGTACAACCAGGCAACTCACAAGTGATCAGGATTGAGTTAACATTTGATGATATTAATAGAATAAAACGACTTGAGCTGTGTACAGATATATTAATGCAAGAAGATTGTTACATATCATTTAATATGGATGCCATACAAGACATGGCTGGCAATCCAGTTGCTTCAATAAACATTACCATGCCAAGAAAAGCACGTGACTACGTGTCAGATACAAATCCTCCATACCTATCACAGTTTGTGCTGTTTAGCTTTGTAAACAATACCGTCATACTGAACTTTAATGAGACTATTAATGTCAGTACTTTTGACCCGACACAAATCACATTTCAACGATGGGGCTTCTATGATGCTGTAGATCCATTTCCGAGGATTACTCTTACAGGTGGAGACAATATTACTGAAGTAAATGACACAACTGTGCAGTTTCTGATTACACAATATGATCTGAATCGTATCAAGAGTAACCAACCTCACAGTCTCTGCATCCTCGCTATAAATTGTATAGTCAGATTTAATAGCACAGTAGTGGCCGACATGGCAATGAACTTAGCTGCACCATTAACTGATGAAAGAAGCTTTGTTGATACATTTGAATACCCTGTCAATCGCATACCAGATAGTTTATATCCGATACTTGAAGGATTTGACATTGATATGAACAATGGTAACATCACACTGACTTTTGATGAGCCAGTTGACTACACTGATTTCTTGTCTGCTCCGATAACATTATTCAATGCAGATGTCAATGCTACAGAAAGTTACACGATTGGTAGTTCAGTAACAGTTCTCACTGACGAGTATTGGATATACCTAAGTTTCTTATTGTCAGAAGATGACCTCTGCCAACTCAAGTCAAGAGAGCTCCTAGCAGTGTCAAATGATTCAACATATTTGGAAAATACTAATAGGCTTATAGAGGACATGTATGGCAATGATGTTAGTATTCGCAATGCCTCTAGCAGACTGATGGCGGGTGAGTTCACTGAAGACACCACAAGGCCTAACCTTACAGATTTTGAGATTGACTTGGAAAACAAACTGCTTACACTAATATCAAACGAACCAATATATTTACCTTCAGTTGAGCCAACATATATAACTTTACAATCAACAGAAGATATAGATGATCCAGATTCCTCTAACTTCACACTTACCAATGGAACTGTATTTTACAATAATCCTGAAATGTACCTAAAGAAACGTGTTTCAATTATGATGACACCTGAAGATCTTCTTGTCATTCAACTAGACATGTTGCTCGCTGAAAACATGGACAATTCTTACCTGTCAATTCTAGATGGCACATTTACAGATATGTTCCTCAATGACATCTATGGAATTTCAAATGGAACAGCACTGAAAGCAATAAATCATGATAATGATAACATTGGACCAGAATTATTATCATACACACTGGATATGGACTTGGGAATTATGGACCTTACCTTTACTGATGTCATCATTGCCGAGACTTTTGATCCTACAGCTGTTACGTTACAAAATGCTGCCAACCCTGTGAATGTTACAGCAAGACACACTTTGACAGATTCAACGACCAATTCATCTGATGGATACATCATGAGAATATATCTCAGTGATACAGACTTTAATACATTAAAATATATAAGAACCCTTGCCACCATGGATAATAACACATTCTTGGTTACCAATGATGATCCGAACAGGCCATTTTTCTTGGACAGCTTTACTAATCAGGTAATGGACATTACCACTGGTCTGATGGTGTCTAACTTCACAGAAGATGAGTCCAGTCCTCACCTGGTTGAGTATGACCTCAGTATGAACGAGGGATTCCTGAGACTCACTTTTAACGAAACTGTGATGGCATCCAGTCTCAATATTACCAACCTGATCTTAGGTAGTTCAGGAAACTTCACAACAGCCACTCACGTCTTCAACATAACTGGTGGAACATCAAGTCAAAATGATTCAACAGTATTGTTTGTGTATTTCTCCATCAGTGATTTTAACGAGCTCAAGCGGATAACTCCTGGATTGGCAACATCTGCTATGAATACCTATTTGGCTTTCGATAACACCACTGTGATCGATATGAATGAAAATCCGGTAGTAGAGATTGATACTGAATCAGCACTGAATGCAACGGGATTTGATCCGGATGCTACAAACCCATCACTGGTCAGTTTTAACTTGAACCTGACAACAGAGATACTTGAATTAACATTCGATGAAACTGTAGATGCATCAACATTCAATGCCACAGGTATAACTCTAGCATCAACGAGAAATGCTACAACTGCGACTACGTACACACTGAAAGCAGGAATGCATAGTTTAAATGATTCCACTATCATCACATTGATGCTTAATGTTAATGATTTAAATGAAATCAAAAGACTGAGACCATTAGCTGTATCGGATGACAGCACATATGTAACAATTAGGCCACACCTGGTAAAGGATATGAACAATAACAATATTAATAGTATTGACTTAGTTAATGCAACAAGAGTTACAGATTTTGGTATGGACAGGACTGCACCCATTTTGGTATCTTTTGATCTCGATCTGAATTTAGATTTATTATCACTCACTTTTTCTGAGACAATTAGAGCGGACAGCTTAAACATCACCCATTTGACACTCATCAATGGAACAAGCATGTTTGGAAATGAGACACAGTACACATTGACTGGAGGGATACCATCAACAGTTGATTCTACTGTACTAAACATCACGTTTAACAAAGTTGATTCAGATCTGATACGATTTCACAATGACCTAGCGACAAGTGAAAATGACACATTCTTAATCGTGAACAATTATACAATTCAAGATATGAATACTAATGCAATCACTTATGCCATCGTACCGGTAAATAACTTTACTGAAGACAAAGTCAATCCTACCTTTGTCTTATTCAATCTCGATATAAACTCTGGGATATTATCCATAAGTTTCAGTGAGACGGTAGATGTGTCTACCCTCAACACTACTCAAATTACCATACAGGATAATCGTGACATCTCCCTCTCCACTAGTGAGCACACGTTAACTGGAGGGTACAGCCTGTATGGTGACAACACTACAGTGTACGTCCAGCTGTCAGATGAAGATCTAAATGAGCTCAAAAGACAACAGCCATTAATCACTAGCGATAACTACACTTATATATCACTTACTGAAAATGCCATCAGAGATATGAATGGCAATCTGCTAGTTGAACGCACTGCAGCTGAAATGGTCAATTCTACAATACCAGACACTACTAATCCAAAGCTGTTATATTTTGACCTAAACATGGATACTGAAGAGCTTATTCTCACATTTTCAGAAACAGTGGACACTACTTCCTTCAATTCTACAGGATACACATTGTTAGCAAACAGAACTGGTAACTTGAGTGCAATAGAACACTATCAGTTTACAAGTAACAGTTACACTGCAAGTGATAATAGCACAATTGTCATATTATCAATTGGCATCAATGATTTGAACGCCATCAAGCAGCTCACAAAATTGGCCACTGGGAATGATACAACTTACATTTCCATAACAACTGATGCAATTTCGGACATGTTTGGAAATGAAGTTGATGCCATTAACACTTCATTTGCTTTGAACGTCACCACTTATACAAGAGATGCAACTAATCCAGTCCTATCACAGTTTCAGTTAATCATGAATGACTACCAGCTTATATTGTCATTTTCAGAAACAGTAAATGCCTCCTCTCTTAATATCAGTGGTATTTCTTTACATCCTGAACAGACTCCAATGTCATTAGCACTTTCTCATCGTTTAGCATCACAAAACACTACAACATATAGCCCAGATGGACCAGAAATTGTTGTACAACTTTCTGCTGAAGATATGAATGCAATAAAGTATATTAATGAATTGGCAACATCGCAAAACAACACTTACCTTACAATTGATAATACAACTATAGTGGATATGGTTGGACTTCCTGTAGTTCCAATAACAGTAATGAATGCAACTAGAGCTGCAGTGTACAGGAGGGATACTGTGCCACCAATTCTGCAGAGTTTTACGTTAAACTTGACATCGGAGATTTTAAGCTTGACATTTAATGAAACAGTGAATGCCACAAGTATAAATTTGAATGGAATAACTCTACACAATACCAACTCTTCCATATCTGAAATTAATTTTATTAACAGTCAAATATTATCCGATGATAGTCATGTTATTAACATTGAAATTGACATTGATATTTTACATGTGATTAAACTCATGCTTGACCTTGCTACTAATGACAGTAACACTTACTTAGAGGTGTCAACCGATTCAGTGATTGATCTTTCAAACACAGATCAGTTTTCAGCTAACGGAATTTTAAATGTTCGAGTTGCTACTGAAGAACTGTACCCCGATAACACAAGACCACAGCTCAACAATTTTATTGCTGATTTAACTAATGGGACAATTACATTAAATTTCGATGAGCCAGTATTAGCACAATCAATAAATATTCCAGCAATCTCTTTCCAGTCAACTGCTAACTTATCTAATTATGGAACAGACTATACATTGACAAGTGGATACTCTAACTCGACCAATGGTCTAAGCATTGTAGTTTATATTGATGATTTTGATCTGAACAACATCAAACAAGATGAACGGCTATTACGTAACCGGTCAACAACATTCATAAGATTCACTGAAGATCTGATAACTGACATGAATAGCAACCCAGTGGTCCCCATAGTGGCTGGTAATGCTGAAATGACTGCAATGTTTTTCAATGATACGGTTAGACCAAGATTACTGTCATTTGCTATCAATATGACAAGTGGGATATTGACAATGAGATTTGATGAAACAATGGATGTATCAACACTGAACTTTACTGAAATCACACTACAGATGCTCACAGCAGTGACTAACCCTGAACACCAGTACACACTAACTGAGGGAAGCCTGGTGTCCACTGTAGACGATACATCGGTTATGGTACAGATAACGGAATTTGATCTCAATGAAATTAAACGGCGTGACATTGCATCCAGTCAGATGCTGGTCGCCCTAACAACAACAGATACACTAATACAAGACATGGCTGGACAGTATGCAATCCCACTGTTGAACAATATGACAGCAATTGGTATAACATTGCCAGATGACTATACTCCTGATGAAATCCACCTTGAACTGCAAATGTTCTACCTTGACCTCAGTGAAGAGACTTTAATATTGTTCTTCTCTGAAGCAGTGGATACTGATACACTGGATTTCACACAGATAACATTATACAATACAGAGAATATTACTAACTTACCGATGAATAACATTTACACTCTTACTAATACTAGTACCATCATTCCCAGCACTAATGTTACCATCACTGACTTTAGTGGATCAGACAGTCGGATTGTTGTAATTGAATTATCTAGTGAAGATTTGAATGAAATAAAAAGAAGAATGGAATTAGCCGTAACCCAAAGAACCATATATTTGGGAATTACAAATACAACAATCAGAGATACTGTAGGCAATCCAGTTGTGCCAATATCTGGAGAGAATGCTCAGATGGCACGGCGATATAATCCTGACATGGTGAGCCCAGTTTTAGAATCTTTTGATCTAAACCTCTCAACCAATGAATTGATCTTAACATACTCTGAAACTGTATTTGCTCTTTCCTATAATGCATCAGCTTATATGCTGTACAATGCCAACTCTACAACTAATGCTAGTTACTATAGTCTCACTGGTGGTATTGTGAACACAACAAATGACCCTGTGATCACTATCTCGTTGAGTGAATATGATAGCAATCGGATTAGAAACATCACTGACTTGGCAACAAGTGAGTTCGATATTTTCCTAGCAATATCACAATATGGAATTTTTGACATGAACATGATTTACAATGAACCAGTCGTGACACCGGTTCAGGTGAACAATTACACTGAAGATCTTGTGGATCCATTTATCAGGTCTTACACATTAGACATGAATACTGGGATAATTTCCTTTACATTTTCAGAGACAATAAATGTTTCATCATTGGATATTACACAAGTGTGGTTACAAAATGCTGAGGATGCTTCTAATGCTAGTAGCAGTTATCAGTTAATGAATGGAATGATTCTAACACCTAATGGTCCTCGAGTATCAGTCCAGTTATCAGAAGATGATCAGAATATGATCAAAGAACTGTACAACCTTGCAAGCACTGAATCAAACACATGGTTATACCACACAATCAACTTTACTTATGATATGACAGGTAATACAGTAAGGTTGATACCAAACACTGAAGCAATGCAAGTGGAAAGGTTGGTCCCCGATCAAACAGCACCAAGACTGGAAATGTTTGATTTTGATGCTAACAATGGAACAGTGATACTATTCTTCAGTGAAACTGTTAACGTGGACAGCTTTATACCAAGTGCTATAACACTACAGACTGATGAGAGTGTAACACTTGATGGTAGATATTATAGACTAACTGGTGGATATCCATATGATGAGAACTCGACTGAAATAGTGTTCAATCTGACTGCTACTGATTTTAATGAAATTAAAAGGATACCCAGTTTGGCTATTTCAAATTCAACACTTTATTTGTTGCATGAAGATGTTCTTATCGAAGACATGAATTCAAACCTTGCCGTTCCCATTATATTACCAGATGCGTTAAGGGTATCTGAGTATACAGCAGATATCAGCAATGCTGTTTTAGAGCTAGTTGAGCTAGACTTGTCATCTGGTCTAGGAGTGCTCAGGTTGACATTTGATGAGACTGTAAATCATTCAACATTAATTCTTAGTCAACTGATACTTCAGAACAGCACTAATGGACCAACAATTGTACTGCCTCTTACAGGAGGCTCCATCCCAGATTTTGATAGCAACGTGATAGAGATAACATTGTCGTTTGAAGACTCAAGTGAGTTAAAGCGTCTGGAGTTATGTGAACAAGGGAACAATGGCAGTGACTGCTACTTCACTATATTAGCAACAGCCTTGATGGACATGGTAGGGAATAACATTGAAGGAGAGAGTGGCTTTGCTGTCAATTACACTGCTGATGTTATGCAACCATCACTGACCTCCTTTACAGAATTCAACTTTGTAACTGAAACGATTACTCTGACATTCTCTGAAACGGTAGATACTTCAACATTCGATGTCACCGGACTAGCATTCCAGAACTTCCTCCAGACAACAGCTCCAGTTATTCCCTTAACAGGCAGCATTATACAGAGTGCACTGGATACCCACGTGGTTGTCATAACATTGTCAACACCAGATATTGATGCTATTAAGAGGAACCCGAACATCTGTACTAGACGTAACACCTGCTGGTTGACCATGGCTGCAGGAACAGTGGCAGATATAGCTGGAAATCCGGTTGTTGGCATACCCACTGATGAGGCAGTATACAGCATACAATTTGTACAAGATAATCAACCTCCATGCCTACAGTATTTTGACATTTCTATTCAAAATGGCACCATCACTTTGAATTTCAATGAACCTGTCGATGTTGATTTTTTCAGACCAGAAGTTATTACACTTCAAAACAATGTTAGTGTAGACATGACGGAATATCAAATTAGATTAACTGGAGGGTCGACTGCTAGTCCTAATGGCAGACAGGTTGTTCTGTCATTACTCATTGAAGATCTTGAACAAATAAAAGCAAGTACATTTATTAAAGAACAAAATGATACTTATATTTCCTTTACTGCCAACTTGATCAGGGACACTTCATTTGCACAAGTGCGTGTGAAACCCATAAGTGAAGATAATGCAACTCAAGTACGCTTTTATGGCCTGGACGTCATTCCACCAACTTTAGCTAGTGCCCGTCTCAGTTTAGACACCGACAGACTCATACTAACCTTCAGTGAACCAGTTTTACCAGAAACCTTAATATTTTCAGAAGTCACGATCCAGAATTCTCTTGATTCACCAACAATACCTATCAATCTTTCACCAGGTGTTGCAATGAGTGGGGATACCGCCAATATTGTGATAATAAGACTAAATGCCTCCGATCTGATAACACTGAAAGTTAGTGATGAGATTGCAACTGATGTAGACGATACAGTAATCTCTATCAACAGTGGAGCCATCTCTGACACTGCTGGAAACAACAATAGTATGGGGATACTCCAAGTCAATGAATTCATCATAGATAATGTGTTTACTACACTCAGTACATTTAGCCTTGATATGGACTTGGGTATACTTCACATCACCTTCACTGATATTGTAAACACTAGTACTTTTAATCCGATTGGTGTTACAATACAAGATGATATCTTTGCTTCTCCTGGTGGTTCCTACACCCTCACTGAGGATTCATACACTGATAGTGACAATGGTTATATTGTTTCAGTTACCTTGTCTATGGAAGACTTGAATGAGCTAAAGTTTAACACAAGAATTGCTACAACTAGAAGTAACACTTGGTTGACATTACGAGCATTGACTATCGATGATATCTTCGTACAAGACATCATAGCTGTTACTAACGGAAACGCGAGACAAGCTGAAGATGTCATTTCCGACACAACCCCACCAGAACTTGAGGCTTTTGATCTAGATTTGAACTCCAACAAGCTCTTCCTCATTTACACAGAAGCTGTCGACATATCAACATTCAATGTCAGTGGTGTTACTCTTACCAGTGATTCTAATGGTACAAACTCACTAGTACTGTCCAATATGACAATATTTTACTCAGAGGACACAACTACTGTAACTATTGAGTTACTACAGTCAGATGTAAATGCTATTACCCAAAACACTGATTTAGCTACTGGCCTAGATGATGCGCTCCTCTACATACCACCTTACTCCATTGTCGACCTGAATGGTTACCCAGCACTTGGAATAGATCCAGTCAATGCAACATCGGTTAGCAATTTCACTAATGATACTACACCACCAACTCTCAATTCAGTCACACTGGATTTAAACACAGTCACATATTGCCTTATATTTGATGAAACAATAAATGCAAGTACTGTCAATTCTACAAGAATTAGAGTTCAGAAAGGAGATGAACACTGCTTACTCAAAGGGGGCGACATAAGCCCTAATAACTCTGACAATATAAAGGTTACCGTTACTGATCCAGATAACAGGGATAAAATAATAAAATGGCTTGGCTTAAGCCCATATCCCGGAGACAACATTGCTATAACCTTAGACACTGGTATTGATGTTTGTGCTGCTAGAGACATGAGTGGCAATTGCAATGAGGAAACACCTCCGATGCCTGTAAGCAATTTCACACTAGACACAACTGCACCTGCGTTGACTAATTTTACACTGAACTTTACCTCAGAGAGGCTGACTCTGTCCTTTACAGAAACAGTACGCTCCACAACTTTTGACATGGCACAGTTTAGGTTGCTGGCAGATAGAGGATCGTCAATATCCTACCAACTGACTGGAGGAATAATAGAATCAGATGACAGTTATATCATTATTATAGCCCTTACCACTGCTGACCTAAATCAACTAAAGAACAATAGCATACTTGCTACTAGTACTGATAACACTTACTTGTCGTTCACTCAATTTGCTGTACAAGATATGAGCGGCAACAATATTATACCAGTGCTACTTGACAGTGCTATTCGAGCAGACAATGTTTTTGGTGATGAGATCCCACCACAATTGATGGCATTTGATCTTGATATGAACACAGGAATCCTCACGCTATCGTTCTCAGAGATAGTTAATGTTGACACATTGAATATTTCAGTTCTAACAATTCAAAATGCACCTACCTTACTCACATCATCATATACACTTACTGGTGGGGATTACATAGAGTCACCAATGGCCATAGTTATAATAGTACTAACAGATATGGACTGGAATATGTTGAAGAAAATGACAGATCTAGCAGTATCAGATACCACAACATACATCAGTTTACCTTATGACACCATAAGAGATCTAGCATCAGATTTACCCATTGATGAAATCCCTCCCACAAATGCTCAATTGGTTCAAATGTACACAGCAGATACCACTCCCCCTGTCCTCGAATGCTTTGACTTCAACATAGATGGAGACATGATGTTTTACTTTGACGAGACTGTGATGGCTGACAGCTTAAATCCAACACAGATTACTTTAATAGATCAACCATTTGGTAATATAACTTACAACATTACTGGAGGACTGAGATCCACTGAAGATTCAACAAACTTGACCCTACAATTAAGTGACGATGATAAAAATAACATCAAAAGAATACAGGAGCTCGCAACCTCAAATGATACAACTTATATTTCATTCACTTCAGGATTTATTCAAGATATGAATTCTAATTACATTAATTCGAAAAATACTAGTTACCCTTTTCAAGTGTGTAACTATACAGAAGATACCACTCCCCCTCAGTTAGTCTCGTTCAGTTTAGATATGGATTCTAGCATGCTGTATTTGACATTTACAGAAACTGTTGATGCATCTTCTGTAGATGTAACACAATTTGTGGTACAAGAAGTCAAGGATTATGATAATGGAACAAATCATAATCTTACTAACAGCAGCATTGTGTCAGAATATGATGACACAGTGATAGTAGTTGATTTGACCGGCGATGACAGTGACAATATCAAGGCAATTCTGTCCCTAGCAAAGAGCGAGGAGACCACCGCCATAAGCATGAGTGAATATGCAGCCAGTGATATTGCAGGGAATGACGTTCAACCAATACCAACATCTAAAGCACTGCCCATCAGGCTTGGTGGATACACAGCTGATATCACTGGGCCGAATCTATTGATGTTTGACTTAGATGTTGACAGTGGTTTATTGACATTAATCTTTGATGAGACTGTGGATGCTTCCTCACTGCGGCTGTACCAACTGACATTGCAATCACATGAAACCATGGGTCAAGAGAATTACACTGAATACACCCTGAGGCAAAGAATGATTGGTTTACCTGATTCTCCAATTTTGGATGTAGAATTGGATTTTGTGGACATACGTGCCATCAAGAGTGATCAAGGTTTGGCAACAACCCCAAACAACACTTATCTGTTCTTCAGAATAGGCAGTGTGGTCGATACAGCCTTGGATCCAAACTTTGCTTTTGAAACTACTCTACAAGTTACAGATTACACATTCGACACCACAGGACCCAACGTCACATCATATGCAGTTGATCTTGCTATGGGTACCATCACAATCAATTTTGATGAACCAGTGTCGGTTCAAAATTTGGATATGACGGGACTAACAGCTGTGTCAGGTCCCAATGGGAGTAACTACACTTTCACTGATGGTACCACTACATCAACTGATGACTTTGTGATTGTAATAGTGCTTGATAATATGGATCTAAATGAAATCAAACAGATGGAAGACCTTTGGGTATCACTTGAAACAACTTACATTGCCGTCGAGGAACATTTTATAACGGATCCCAAACCTCCAGAGAATTCAGCGCTCAATATCTCAATAGATGATCCATTACAAGCTTCAATGTATTCCAATGACACTAGCAGGCCAGTGCTGGAGTTCTACGATTTGGATATGGACAGGCAAACAGTTGACCTGTACTTCAGTGAAACTATCAACATAACAACATTTGATTTCACAGGAATCTCCTTCCAAGACGTCCCAAACACCTTCCTATCACTGGATCCACGTGTTTATCAGCTAACCAATGGGACGATATTATCAGAAGGCGATGTAGATGTTGTACAGATAATGTTTGACAGGGATGATTTGAATCGTATCAAGTTCCTTGAAATAGCAAACAGTCGGAATTCTGTTTATCTAACATTGCGAAACACAACTGTGCTTGACCAAACTGATAATAGCAATCAGCCAATACTAAATGGAATTAATACTATTCGGCCAAGAAGGTATGTGAAGGATATGACAGGTCCTGTACTGGAGTCTTTTGATCTCAATCTCACGGCAGACACTCTTACACTACATTTTGATGAAACAGTGAGAAGAGAGACGCTCAACGTTACACAACTCACACTGTTCAATGACGAAAATGAAAACTACACAAACTCTTATGATCTCACACCTGTTAGTATCAGCTTGTCACGGAACGACCCCTCCATTGTAATAAACATTGGAGAGTTTGATATCAACAATATCAAGAGACAGTATGACCTTGCCATTGACAATAACACCACTTACCTTAGCCTAACAGCAGATGCTATAGATGATATGGTTGGTAATCCTGTACAGGAAATATTCAGCAATATGAGTATACAAGTATCCGACTTTTATCCTGATGAGAAGAGTCCAGAATTGAGAGAATTTGATTTGGACCTGACCAATGAGACTATTACACTATCATTCTCTGAAACAGTCAATGTGACAACGTTTAATGTAACACAGCTTACCTTAGTAGAGCCCGGCGGTGACTCATACACACTAACAGATGGTGAAATCTTACACAGAAATGAACCAATTGTGATTGTTAACTTAGATCGATTTGACCTTGACATTATCAAACAAAAGCTTAACTTGGCTACTAACAGTGACAACACCATGTTATCTTTAGCTAATCTTACCATCCAGGATATGAACGACAACTTTGTTGTACCAATAAACCTTACAGAGGCATTAAATGTTTCACGGTTTACTCCAGATGAAGTTAATCCATATCTTGAATCCTTTGATCTTGATATGGATACCTCCACTCTGACATTAAGCTTCTCAGAAACGGTGAACAGTTCACCACTAAACGTTACAAGTATTGTATTACAAAATTCTAGGGCATTAAATGATACTTATTACCGTCTTACTAGTGGAAACACAAGCTCTGTAGACGGTCCAGTTATAATAGTGAACATCACAAAAGACGATCTTGATCTAATAAAACAGGATGCCCTACTGGCAACTGGAGGGAATGATACATACCTGTCATTTGACTCCAGTCTCATCTCGGACATGTTCAACAATTCTGTCATCGAAATATCAGACAGCAATGCTACCAAAGTTAAGAACTACACAGAAGATAGAACGGAGCCTTATTTGGAATCATACAATCTTGATATGAACACTGGATTCATCACGTTAACATTCTCAGAGACTGTTAATGTTTATTCTTTTGATGCCTCACAGTTGACCGTGCAGTCCATGTGGAATACAACAGACAACAGTACAAACTACATTTACACACATCATTTGGATGGTGGATACACTAACAGCACAATCATCAATACCACGGTTGTGTATGTGCAATTCCTCCCGGACGACTTTAATGCTATTAAACGACTGTTCAGGTTAGCTACGGATGAGAACAACACATTTGTTACTCACACACCACAGCTGGTGTATGATATGAACAATAACCCCTCAGTTGAAATTGTTAACGGCAATGCTGTTATGGTGACAAACTTTACGGCAGATACAACCAATCCGGTTCTTTATAAATGGGAAATTGATATGAATGAAGGAATATTGTCATTAACCTTTGATGAGACAGTAAACAGAGATTCTGTCGTATACACAGAATTTGTCCTACAAGATTCCAGCTCACCAGTTCTGGACACACACAGGGTTACAGGAGGGAGTTCTAAACGTTTCAATGATACAGTTCTGATGATCAACTTCACCAATGATGACTTGAATCAGATCAAACGAAAACAACTCTGCACTCACCAGCTTGAAGAGCAGGACTGTTACTTATCCTGGAGTAATATGAGTATAGAAGATATGAATGGTAATTCAGTGATTAACCGATCAATAAATAATTCTTTGATGGCAAGCTTTTATGATCCTGATGTCACTCCACCAATACTTAGCTATTTTGTACTGTTTGATTTCAACAATGAAACAATCACATTGAACTTCAGTGAAACAATTAATATTTCTAGCTTTGATGTTACTCAAGTTACACTGAAACGATTCGCTTATGACCTCAGGCGCGGTCAACCATTCCGACCCTTAAATTTAACTGGATATCGTGAAGTGCTTACCACAGAAGACAACACTTCACTCACATTCATATTAACTGTATATGATCTCAATAAAATCAAACAAGACACTAGCCTCTGTACTTCATCTGATGGACTCAACTGTTACATAGAGTTCTCATCACTTTTATTAAGAGACATGGCTGACAATCAAATAGTGGCCATTGAAAGAAATAATAGAGCCCCAAGTTTGCAAGCTAAAGCTGAAGGTGTCATTCCCGATGAGATTGCACCAATGCTAGTAGACTTTGCAATTGATATGGACCTTGGTAACGTTACTCTGACCTTTGATGAGACGATAAATCATGAGACATTCAATCCTACAGCAATAACATTTTACAACTCACAATTAAACTCAACAGAATCTCATACTTTAACTGGCGGGGTTGCTATTACAATTGAAAACTGGTTATACTTGCATTTTCAATTCAGCCGTATTGATTTGATAACTCTGAAGCAGATGGAAGAGCTTGCAACTGATATAAATGATACTTACATTTCCATCACAGGGGAGGTTATTAATGACATGGGATTGATTCCAAATCTGGCAGAACCGATTGAAGAAAATGACTCACTTCCTCCATGGGATTATGTTCCTGATACAACACAACCAAGACTGTTGAGCTTTAGACTGGATCTTGGCATTGATATTCTTTACCTTACATTTGATGAGCCTGTGAGAGTCAACTCAACTATTCTTACTAATATAACGTTACAATCCAGACAAGATATTGAGGATACAATGGCCATTATGTATAAACTGACTGGAGGTATTCCTGAATACCAACAAAACTTTGTAAATAAATCTCAGCTGGCACTGCGTCTGACTGCACGAGATATAAGAAATATTAAAGTGATGGAATTAGCTGAAACCTCGGTGACAGTTCCACAGAGGCCACCAATAGATACTTTCTTGTCTATCGAAGAAGGCACAGTGTTGGATACAGCTGGTAATCCAGTTGTCGGTATACCATCAAACAATGCAACTGCTATCCATCAACTCATTCGGGACACCATTGACACCTTTATTGTTGACTTTGATCTTGATCTTGATCAGGGTACCATCACTTTTGTATTTGATGATGTGGTCAGGCAGAGTAGCTTTGACCCCACACAACTCACCATTCACAATATCACCAGCTCCAGGGTAAGTAACAACTTCACTTTGACTGGTGGGAAATCAATTACAACCTCAGATGATTATGTAACCATTTGGGAATTCAGTGTTAACGATCTCAATGAAATAAAGAGAAATGAAGAATTGGCAATAGATGAAAATACAACATTTATCACTCACACTCGGATGCTAATTGTTGATCAAATTGGTAAGAGTGTCCTTTCGATACCCATAACCATTGGAATTATTGATGACGCTAAACAGGTTAGAAATTTTACTGAAGACACAAGTTCGCCACACTTAGTCAGCTTTAACCTGGACATGGATATTGGCGTACTGTATTTGACATTCAATGAGACTGTTAAAGCAAACACATTTGATCGCACCCTGATCACCTTACAGGATGTTGAGAATGCTACACTTGACGCTAACTCCACAGACTATGAAGATCCCACAGTGTTACACTATACTTTGACCGGAGGAAGTCACAATCAAGATATTGATTCTATACACATTAACGTAACATTCTCTAAGTTTGACTTTGATGAGATAAAACGTATTTTTGGTCTTGCCATCTCACGTAATACCACTTACATCACATTCCCCAATGACACACTTATAGACATGAACCAAAACTATGTTGTTCCCATACCAACAGCTGAAGCCCAGCAAGTGCTCACATTCATTAATGACAGTGCCAGGCCTTATTTGGTATCATGGGATTTAGACATGAACCTTGGTTTGCTAACACTGTACTTTCCAGAGACTATGAATGCTAGTTCATTGAATGTGGCAGAGTTGAGGATACAGTCTACAGCTAATAGTAGCATTGATGGGTTTAACCTACAAGGTGGGAATAGCACTCAAGATGATGGTTTAGTAATTGTAGTCGACATAACTAAAGAAGATTTAGATGAAATCAAGAGATTAGAAGAAATAGCCACTTCTCAAAGTGACACGTTCCTATCGTTTTCTCCAAATCTAGTCCAGGACATGAATTTCAACTATATCATTCCACATTCTCCAATTGATGCTCAGCAAGTTGATAATTTCACTGAGGATACAACTCCTCCAACTCTTGTCTCATATGACCTTGACATGGTTGATGGTGTGTTGATAATAACATTCTCTGAGACAGTCAATGCCTCTTCAATAGATTACACTCACTACACTCTACTCAGTCGTCCATTTAATAACTCCAACAGCACCGAGCCTGGCAACTTCTTTACATTAACTGATGCTAACTCCTCTCTAGAGGACTCCACTATCATTAATGTGACATTCATTAAGGAAGACTTTGATGAGATTAAACGTCTTTACGAACTGGCCATTTCAAATACGACCACTTACCTTGCCATATTAGGAGATGGGATAAGAGATCAAAATAACAATTCTCTAGTACAGGTGGAATTTTATCAGCCTATGCCAGTTAGAGTATTCACCCCAGATAACAAACCTCCTGAGCTTGAGTCATATGATTTGGATATGGACGAGGGCACCTTAATGTTGACATTCTCAGAGACTGTGGATGTGACAACGTTCAACGTGACACAGATCACCTTCCAAGACAGAATTGCAAGTGACACATCTAACGAAATGCTCACCAATTACACCCTCACTGGTGGGGAATATTCAATGGAGAATTCCACAGTAATTCAATTAAATATTACACTGGATGACTTAAATAACTTAAAGCAACTGCCACCACTGGTAACAGACACATTCTATACATACATCTCACACACAGACACACTGATCAATGATATGAATGATAATATGATCATACCAAAGCTGTCCGATGATCCATTGAGAGTTGACAACTTTACTAACGACACCACAAGACCTGTTATCAATGCCTTCAACTTAAATTTGACGTCGGAAACAATGACATTGCTGTTTTCAGAGACCATAAACACCTCAACACTTGATGTCGGTGAAATAACATTTCACTACAACGTCAACACCACTACTTCAGACATGATGTACACCTTGTCACCATCCAGTAGTTACAGTAACACATCATTTCATCATATAGTCACCATCAATCTCGGCTTAACTGACTTAAATGAGCTGAAGAGAATACGAGGTCTGGTCACTGATAGAAACACAACCTTCATATCTTACACTAATATGACTGTACTGGATATGAGTAACAATGAGGTTGTCCCTCGGTTCCAGTATGATGCTCAACAAGTTAAAGAATTCTTCCCGGATGAAATAAGACCAGAGTTGGATAGTTATGAGGTTAATATTGATGAAGGTTATATGATCCTGTACTTCAGTGAAACAATTGATATATTATCACTCAACCTCAGTTTGCTTACACTGCAACCCATGAAGAATACTAGTGAGTCCAGTAACTTCACCTATACACTTAATCATGGCATAGATCAACCATACAGCCATACAGCACCCAATGATTCTGATGTGGTAATCGTTCAGATAGGAATCAATGACTTGAATGGTATCAAGAAGATCAAAGAAGTAGGAAGGAGTGAGAATGAGACATATTTGTCATTCCCTGCAGCATTTATCAGTGATATGTTTGCTAACAGCATAGTTCCTATTGAAACAGACAATGCTAGAATGGTGGATGTCTATACACCAGATATGACAGGACCTGAGCTAGTTAATTTCTCATTGAATATGACAAGTGAACTACTTATACTAACATTTGATGAAACAGTTGACGCAAGCACACTGAACATTACATACTTAACACTACTAGCATCTGATGATGATAATGCTACTAAATTTTATGAGCTTACTGACACAACTTATTGGAGTATGGAAGACTCCACTATTGTGAGCATTGAACTAGCAAAGGATGATCTGGATGAAATAAAACTGATAAGGGAGCTAGCCAGTTATCCAAATAATACATATCTCTCATTGTCAGAAGGTGCTATAGTAGATACTGCACTTGAGCCAAATGTAAACCAGCCATTCTATGACATTGCCTACTCGTATAGTTTTGATGTTACTCCACCAATGTTACTACGGTTCTCTGTAGACATCAGTAGAGAGATGCTAGTGTTAAACTTTGATGAACCAATTGATTTCAGTACACTAAATTTTACTGGGTTAGTATTACAGTCAACTAGTACTACCACACACATATCCCAGATGCTCAGACTAACTGGTGGTTACAGCAACGATAGTGATGGACTACAAATCACCATGGTCTTTTTAGAAGACGATCTTAACAGCATCAAACAAAATGACATGTTGTTCATCAGTCTGGATACATCATATCTGACATTGGACTCTTTCTTTGTCAGAGATATTGCTGGTAATCCAATAAGACAGATAATTGATGGAGAAGCTCTGTTAGCAGAGTCCTATAGAAATGACACCATTATGCCAGTACTAGAGGGATACGACCTTGACATGGATAGTGGCATAATGACCATGTATTTCTCTGAGACTGTCAATGCTTCGTCGCTTCAGTTCAACCAACTAACACTACAGAGATCACCAAACATTACCAACGGCCAATATGCCTACACATTAACTGGTGGTGATCTAGTCGTTGATGTAGATGACACAGTTCTGTATGTTCAAATTACTCTGGATGACTTGAATGCTATAAAGGCCAGGACTATTGCCAATAGTGAAAACACCACGTGGCTGGTATTCCCTGAGACGGCTCTACTTGATATGAACCAGCAAATGATATTCGCACAGATTAATGGCTACAACGCTAGTAGGGTTAGTATTTATACTGAAGATACTACCGATCCAGTTTTATGGAGTTATTCCCTTGATTTGAACACTGGAATATTATCCATGTATTTCTCAGAAACTGTCAACACTAGAACTCTAAATGTCACACAGCTGACATTCCAAAACTCAGCAGTGAGGAATACAAGGCCTCAGTTTAACTACTATACGCTGACCCCAGGTAGCAACACAACTGATCCTGTCGGTCCAACAATTGACTTGTCACTTAGCCCAGAGGACTTCAATGCACTAAAGGCCAGTCCAGTCCTAGCAACCATTCAAAACAACACATTTGTTAGTATCACACCACAGTTTGTACAAGACACAGTAGGAAACTACTTCAGTGAAATCCTGCCAACTAGAGGACAACAAGCCAATAATGTCTTACCCGACACAACTAATCCGGTACTGACTGCATTCAACTTCAACCTGACTTCTGAAATAATGACCCTCATCTTTTCAGAGACTGTAGACATATCCTCTATAGTGGTACCTGAGATGACACTGTATGAGGATATGACACAGCAGTCAGCAACACCAGGAGACTTCTACAGATTCACTGGAGGTATTGTCTTGAACAGGTTCAATGGTCCAATTGTACAGGTTGGCATGACAACACCAGACTTGAACATCATCAAAGAGAAGTTTAGTTTAGCTGTGAGTAGGATGAGTACCCATCTGTCCATCACACAGTTTGCTGTACAAGATATGAGTGGCCTGGAAGTTGAGGCTATTGGTAATAACAATGCCCTACTAGTAACATTATTCCACGGTGACTTTGCATCCCCACAGCTAATCGCTTATGATCTAGACCTGGATGGCACTGGTAGTCTCACACTGGACTTTCCTGAAACTGTTAATGCTGAAAGCTTGATGGTATCAGAGATTACTATACAAGACAATACCACTGCTCTCTCTAGACATCAACTAACAGGAAACTCCACAACCAGTAGCCTCAATGGTACAAGAGTTATAATAGATCTCTCTATACAAGACAGCAATAGGATTAAACAACTTGACAATTTAGCGACATCACATTACAATACTTACCTCACACTAACAGCACAGGCCATAGAAGACATGAATGAAAATTATATTGTACCAATTGTTGACAGGTCAGGGGTCAACGTAAGAACATATACTCCAGATACCACTGCTCCAGAACTGATAGGCTTTGACATGGATCTTACTAATGGCATCATGGCGCTTAGCTTCTCTGAAACAGTGAGAGCTCGAACACTACAGCCAAGTCAGTTGACCTTACAAGACGCCAGACCAGCAACTGACAATAATGGAAACTTCACTCTGACTGGAGGGTCATGGGATAGGACACTGGATAGTCACATGATTGTGTTCTACTTTTCAGGGGAAGACCTCAATGATCTGAAGAGATATACAAAAGTTGCGTCCAACGAGAATAACACTTACTTATCCATCACTAGTGATTTCATTCATGACATGAATGGTAACCGTGTTACACCGATTGCCAATGATGCAGCGATTAGAGTAGACAATTACACACGTGATTCTGTCACTCCGGCGCTTATATCATTTGTTGTTGACATGGATACCGGTATACTAGCACTGACCTTCAATGAAGCGGTTAATGTATCAACATTAAGGACAACTGAATTTACACTGCTGGATTGCTGTTTCTATGCCGACAGCTCAACAGACGTTGTTATATACAATTACACTCTAACAGGTGGAGAATGTATTGGAGATGAACAGACAATCTTTACTTGTTCGTTGATCGATATTGATTTGAACGAGATCAAGAGATTGCCAATATGTATGGCGAGTAATGATGGTCAAGATTGCTGCCTATCTTTGACTGGTGATGCTATCAAAGACTTATCAGGTAATCCCATTGAACCGATATTTGAAGGTTGTGGTTTTGAACCAACAGAATATATCAATGACACCAATCCACCTTACCTTGTTGAATTCACAGAATTTAACCTTGACACCAGAACTGTACAACTGGTATTCAATGAGACAATAAATGCATCCACAATTGATCTGACAAAAATCACCTTCCAATCCTTTTATAGAAACGCTCAAATGAGTTACACTCTTACTGGTGGTAACACCACAACCATGGACAATACTATTGTAACCTTCAATCTTACAATGAACGATACATTTAACATTCAGCAGCAAAGAGGATTGTGTTCTGACATAAATAACTGCTGGATATCGCTAGCCTTCGATTTTGTCAGAGACAGAGCAGACAATCCAGCTGTTGTCATACCAACCAATGATGCCAAAGATGCACTCAGCTTTGTAGATGACATGACGAGACCAACACTGGTCGGCTTTGATCTCAACTTAAACGACAGCACTATAACATTATCATTTGATGAAGCAGTAGACAGTGCCTCGCTTGATGCAAGGGCCATCACCATCATAAACAGGCCAGCCACAACTGCCCTTGCTGTCAACCTCACACGAGGCTCTACTACTACTAGTCTAGATGGTCTAGTCATTGTAATCAACATGGCTGTTACTGATGCTAATGCATTAAAGGCTGTGGATCATTTAGCATCTGATGAAAATAACACGTTCATTTCTATCACACAAAACTTGATCACAGATGCAGTGAGACGTGTCCCTAACCCGGTAAATGATATATTATATGATGAGGCTCTTCCTGTAACCATCTTCACTGCTGATCAAATCTCACCTGTTTTACTGTCTTTCTCTATTGATTTAGATGAAGACATACTGACCATAATATTCAACGAACCAGTAAGAGTGTCCACCATTGATACTAGCTTTATCACGATACTCTCAAACAACTCAGTGTTTCCAAATGACCTGAGAGCTTTGACTGGAGGGATAGCAACGATCGTGGGTACCATGTCAAACAGCTCCATGATGATCACTATATCACTGACACAGCCTGACATTAGGTATCTTAAGTTGTCTAGAAATGTTGCAACGAGTATAGCAGACACTTGGTTGAGTGTTACCACTGGAGCAGTAGAGGATATGGCAGGTAATCCGCTGGTCGAGATATCTTTCACACAGGCCTTACAAGCAACAAGCTTTATTGGAGATGTCAGAAAAGCCACTTTGATCGGGTTTGATTTTGATGTGAACTACGGTCAACTACACCTCACATTTGACGACATCATCAATTCCACTAGTTTTGTTCCTTCAGCAGTGACACTACAAAATGCTGCAAGACTGAATGAGAACTTTGTGACACTCACATCGGACAGTGCCAGCATTAGTGAGAATGGCTACTTCATTTCCATCAGCTTATCACCTGAAGATCTTAATAGGGTAAAGTTCAACACGCAGTTAGCAACTGAAAGAAGCAATACATACTTGTCACTAAGAGCTGAAGCATTCAATGACAACTTCGGTGAGGACATAGTATCAGTAGCCAACGATGAAGCTTTACAAGTAACTAATTTCACTGCCGATACACTTGGTCCCATTCTGGTAAACTACACGCTAGATATGGACCTTCAAATACTACACCTTACGTTTGATGAAACAGTTAATATAACATCACTTGATGTACAAGAAATCACTTTGCAGAGTGATGCTAGTATTTCTGAAGGAATATATTACACATTGGTTGAAGGAGAGACAATAACAGATAATTCTCATATTGTTTCAATATACTTCTCAACAGAAGACTTCAATGAAATAACTAGACTTTCTTCTTTAGCAATCTCAAGTGAAACAACATATCTCTCCCTAACTCCCCTTACCATTTTAGACATGAACTCAAACCAAGTTGAAGACATCGGCAACTACTCTGCTCAACCTGTAGACACCTTTATCCCAGACTTAACATCTCCATCACTTGTATCATTCTCAATAGATCTGACTGAAGAAGTTTTGGTGCTGACTTTTGATGAGACCGTAAATGCATCTTCAATTGATACAACACAGTTCACTATTCAAGGACATCCCATACAAAGCAGTTACCGTACATTACAGAACAGTACAACCTCTGAAAATGATTCTACTGTTATTACAATATATCTTGGCCTCAGTGACCTTAATGAAATTAAGAGATTAGACAACGTGGCAACTTCTGAGTTGAACACTTTTATAAGTATCACCAGTTCAGCTATTGATGATATGAATGATAATCCTGTCAACGAGATACCACCTTTACGATCTACTGTGAGAGCCAGTGATTTCACAAACGATAGTATTCCTCCAATGTTGCTACAGTTTAACTTGGACTTATCCAATGAAACATTGACACTGAAATTCTCAGAAACGGTTCGAGTGAATACACTGCATATGAACTCATTTTTCCTCCAGTCCACACCAAATAACACTTCATCTACACAATGTGTCCAGCTTACAGGAGGCATCGGCCAGAGCTTTGACTATCACACGGTTGAAGTACAACTGAACACTCCAGATCTCGATGAAATCAAAAGGATAACAGATCTTGCTACCTCAAGAGATAATGTCTACCTTTCTGCCTTGTTTCAAGCTGTTGAAGATATGAACAGTAATCCACTCATAGAAGTACCCAAGTCAATGGCTGTATCAGTTTGTGATTTTACCCCTGATGTTGTTAATCCGGATTTACCAGCATTCAACTTTGATCTCAATATTGGACAAATAACACTTATTTTTGATGAAACAGTTAATGTATCTTCTTTAGATGTGACACAAATTACACTACAGAATAGCATCATGATAGATAACAATGTATCCTATCAGCTCTCAAATTTCAGTTATCCATCATCCAACGATTCTAATATTATACAGGTGATCATTGATCTGGAAGACTTGAATGAGATCAAGAGGCTTGACATGCTGGCTACTGATACATCTGACACGTACATTAGCATTACCAGTGATCTGGTTGATGATATGAATGGGAATCCAATTAATGCCATATCAGATACCAATGCACTGTCTGTGTTCACTTACACAGCGGATATGACACCACCAGAGCTACTGGAGTTTGACATCGACTTGAACAGCAGTCAACTGATTTTGAGATTTGATGAAACAGTTGAAAGCGACTCACTAAATACTAATTCCATTACATTACAGAATTCTCAGATTAGTTCAGCAATAAGCGTACAATTATCATCTAGCAGTGAAACACTGTCACCAGATGGTACAACACTGATAGTGGAGATATCTGAAAGTGATTTGAATGGTATTAAGCGTATCACCACATTAGCTACAGACGAAAATAACACATTCATTTCTATTAACAACAATACAGTAACTGATATGAATAATAATAAAGTTGTTCCCATACTTTCAACTGATGCTCTGCAAGTTACAAACTACACCGCCGACATGATAAGCCCAGAATTGCGAGAATTTCATATGAATATGGATACTAGGAACTTAATCTTGTCGTTCACGGAAACAGTTCAATGCAACTCCCTAAATATTTCTTCTGTCACTTTTTACTCTAGTAACTCCACCTTAGCCAGTCAATTCACGTTAACTGAATCATCAAGTAGGTTGTGTTTTACTGATGATGACCCCGCAATACGAGTATTTGTGGGGATAGCTGATTTAAATGCAATCAAGAAAATCTATGACCTGGCAACTGAAGAAGACAACACTTACTTATCATTAAGTAGTGATGGTGTTTTAGATATGAATGATCTTCCCATCTTGACAGCTCCTCCTATAAGAGTTACCAACTATACTGCAGACAGTAGGCCTCCAATACTGAATCGGTTTTCACTGAACTTGACATCAGAAGTGTTGAGCTTAACATTTGGTGAAACAGTGAATACAGCAAGTCTTAATATCACTTACTTAACATTACTATCTGACGAGAACATGACTGTTGCCAGTTTTATAAGACTTGAGGATTATCGTGATATCACTGATGAAAATTCTACAATTGTAGACATATTGCTGGCCACCGATCAACTTCATGAAATAAAATTGGACACTAAATTAGCGACCTCCATGAATAACACATATTTGTACATTACCAGTGGAGCCATACACGATATGGCATTAATTCCCAACTATATCAGTGATACCACAATACAAACTTACAACTTCTGGCCGGACGAGACCCCACCGGAGTTACAGAGCTTCATGGTGAACATGAACGATGGGTCATTGACTCTCATGTTTGATGAGCCGGTTGACATAAAATCTATCAATTATGAAGCATTCACGCTACATTCCAGCCAGTACGAGGAGGTCATGACTGACAATACAACTAATGCCACTGATGTTCTCATGATGGAGATGATGTTGAATGAGAACTACACCAACTTTACCCTCAGTGGCGGTTATACCAACAGTACAAACAACCTTCAAATCACATTCTATTTCACCGAGGATGATCTTAATGAAATAAAGCGGGATGAAATATTGTATACATCACCTGACACATCATACATTACAATTGACTCCACTGCAATATCTGATATGGCTGGTAATCCTGTTGACCTGATAACTCATGAGGATGCCCTGAATGCAAGCTTCTTTATTGCTGACATGACAGAGCCAGTTTTGACCAACTTCAGTTTAGATATGAACAGTGGACTATTACTGATAACCTTCTCAGAGACAGTTGATGTCTCCACATTGATGTTCACGTCACTCACTATACAAAAAGCACCTAATATTACAATGGAGGCAAACAGGTACAGTCTGACCAATGGGACATTGACGATGATGGCAGATGGTACAATGGCTTATGTCATGCTCACTGATGAAGACCTGAATGAGCTCAAGCGAAGAAGGATAGCATTGACTCCAGAAACCACCTGGCTATTGCTGGACTATGGCAGTATACAGGACATGAGTGATCTACCAGTGGAAGCAATTGTCAACCCATATGCCATCATGGTGATGAATTACACTACTGATTCTACACCACCTGAACTAGAAGCATTTGTGCTAGATTTAGACAATGAAACATTAACGCTAACATTCTCAGAGACGGTAGACATTTACAAGTTCAATATTACTGCTATAACACTACAAGATACAGAAAATGGCACTAACATGTTGAACCACTTCATGTTCACAGAAAGCAGTGAAGTAAGTACTCCATCAATGCCAGTGGTTACCATCATAATTGGTCTAGAAGATCTGAACAGAATCAAACAGCTTCTGGAGTTGGCCACCAACATTAACAATACATACATTAGTATTGAGCCATATCTTGTACGTGATGTATTTGGTACTCAAGTTGAAGCAATAAACTCTAGTGAAGCACTAATGGCAGGTGATGTGATCATCGATCAGACTAACCCACAGCTGCAAGCGTTTGATCTAAACCTAAACTGTCAGATATTAATACTCTACTTCTCAGAGACTGTTAATACAACATCACTGAACGTTAGTGGCATTACACTGGTGAGTGGTCAAGATGCTGACTCAGATAAATACACTTTACAATTCAGCTATACTCCAGATAATGACACTGATAATGTTACCATCATACTCGACATAACTGACTTCAATGAAATAAAGAAATTAACAGGTTTAGCAACCATGGAAGGTGATACACACATTTCTATTGAGAACTTCACCATTTCTGATGTGTTCTCAAATGCTGTGGAGCCTATAGAGTTTACTAATGCCTTACTGGTGAATAATTACACTAAGGATGTCACCCGACCACAATTAGCTGCTTATCATTTGGACATGAATGCCGTGTCTCTCACACTGGAGTTTACCGAGACTGTTAATGTATCGTCGTTAGATGTGACCGCCATAACACTAGTTAACTCGGTCGATACTCTAACAGCTCCGATCACCTATATGCTAATGGACAGCTCATCACTGTCAGAAAATGGACCAGTAGTTGTCATCAATTTTACCAGCTTGGATGAAAATAACTTGAAGAGAATAGAGAACTTGGTGACCTCCATTAACAATACATACGTACTCATTAGTGAGGCATTAATTAGAGATATGGATGGCAACCCAGTCAAAAATGTTACCATGGAAAATGCAACTTGCTGTGTTTGGAGTAAAATCTTTCCAGACATTTATACACATGATGTAATACTAATAGACTTTACTCAAGATACCACTCCACCTGAGCTGATCTCCTATGATCTGGACTTAAACTCTGATACACTAAGACTGACTTTCACAGAAACTGTCAACACAAGCTCCTGGTACATTCCCGGGATAATCCTACAAAATGACGAAGATAGTGACAACAAGACTACCTTCTACCAACTCACTGATAGCAACTATAGTGTATACAATGATCCAGTAGTTGATATATATCTTAGCAGAATAGATCAAGATGAGATAAGAAGACTCACTGCCTTAGCTGTCGATAACTTCACTACATACTTAACAATAGCCAGGGAGAGTATACTAGATATGATTGGACTAAATGTCTCACCTGTTTATGATACGAGTGCCCAAAATGTTGAGATATTTACTCCAGATGGTATTAATCCTTATCTGGAATATTTTGACTTGGACCTTAGTGAGGAAATACTGACACTTCAGTTTAGTGAAACAGTGAGCATCCCTACAATTGATGCTGGCGAGATCACACTTACCAATGATGTCATTCAGTCAGTCAGTTATGCTCTAACAGGAGGAGTGGTACAAAATACTGATCACAATTCCACCATATTGATTAGTCTATCAACTGCCGACCTGAATGAGGTCAAGGTGCGGCCCAGTCTAGCGATAAGCAACACCACAACACTAATACTACTCACCAACTACACTGTACAAGATAACAATATGAACCATGTCACTGCCATCATGACTCCTGTTACGGTGAGAGAGTTTACTGAAGACAATGTAAGGCCTCAATTGGAATCATTCACTATGGACGTCAATAATGGACTCCTCATCTTAACCTTCACTGAAACTGTCAATTCACTCACACTGAATGTAACAGGACTAACTATCCAGTCTCATTCCAATAGAAGTGATGATGATGGAGTGGAGTACCGAACACTGAGTACTGAAAGCTTTACTGAAAGCATCAATGGTACTGAAGTTACAGTGAACGTTAGCCTACAAGATCTTAATGTCATCAAACAACTAACCGGACTGGCTATCTCTAACACCACCAGTTATTTGACTGTTACAAACTACACCATCACTGACATGAATAATAATCTTGTAGAGGCTGTAGAGGCTACAACCGCTATAATGACTGATGTGTATATAGACGATGTAACAGCTCCTGAGTTGGTGTCCTTCATACTTGACTTGACTAATGAAATAATAATACTCTCCTTCACTGAGACAGTCAATGCTAGCTCTATTGATCCCACCCAACTGACTATACAGAGTAGTGGAACTTCACCAGGCAGCGGTTACATTCAGTTAAGACAGTCGAACTCCACTAGCTTGGACAACGATACTATCACAATTTTTATCAATCGAAATGACTTGAATCTGATCAAGAGTGAGTTTGACCTGGGTACAACGATCAATGACACTTACGTCAGTATCACAACAAGCTTTATAACTGATATGGCGGGTAACAATGTTACAGCTATTGAGGTCACCAATGCTCTTGGAGCTACTGATGTTTTGATTGATGAAACTACACCAGAATTACTGGATTTCAACTTTGATCTAAACCAAGGTGTAATTACATTCTTCTTCTCTGAAGCAGTGAGTGTTTCATCCATTGATATCACTGAAGTGACTGTACAAAGTGAGTCAAATGCTACCCTACTCAATTCCTATACCATAATGAACCAGTCAACACTTCCAGCTGTGTTTAATGATGAGCAAACTATTGTTAGTATCACATTGACTAATGATGACTTGAATGTCATCAAACAGAGAGAAGACCTAGCAACCATGGAGTCAGGGAATGACACATTCTTATCCATCACCAGTGCCTTTGCCAATGACACTGCTGGTAATCCCATTGACTCCATATTGCTCTCCAGTGGTATAAAAGTGAACCAGTTTACACAAGACATTAGTTGTCCATCACTAGTAGACGATGGCTTTGTACTGGACCTTAATGAAGGAAAACTCTATATAACGTTCACCGAAACTGTTCGTGTATCATCAATCAACTATACACAGATTACAGTACAAAACATGGCAGTGTCTCCTTCTGCTGCAGTACCCCTAACAGGAGGCAGCTCTGAAAGTGATAACAGTCCAATTATTGTGATCGATTTAGTCCGTGATGATTTAGACAGCATTAAAATTGCTGGTCAATTGGGAAATGATTTTACTGACACGTTTATCAGTTTCACTAAATATTCATTGATGGATATGGCTGGCAATGAGTACTGTAATGATACCGGCGCTGTGCAAGCTGAGGAAGTCATTGAAGATATCACACCACCAGAACTCGACCAGTATGACGTTGATCTTGATGCAGAATTTATTCTGCTAAACTTCTCTGAGGCAATTCGATTACCTATCAACGTAACACAGATCACACTTTATGGTGGAGCAGATAATTCTTCATCATATTATGAATTAACTGATGGAACAGCTGAAGTTGGTAATAAACCTTATCTTATCATATTACGCTTTAACCAAGACGATCTTAATGAAATAAAAAGCATTGAAGATTTAGTTGTATCTGAGGATACAACATATGTATCACTAACTAATCAAACAGCACAAGACTATAGTGGTAATGAAGTTGTGAACGTCACTGATGAAGAACCAATGAGGGTTACCATGTTTAGTACTGATCGAACACCACCAAGACTGCGTCGCTTTGCCTTAGACATGAACACTGACACACTGGAGTTGTCCTTTAGTGAATACATTAATGTATCAACAGTGGATATTACTGCAATAACACTACAAGGCTCTATGAACAATGACAGTGATTCCTATACACTAAGGAACAGCAGTGTTGATCAAAATACTAGTTTAACAAGTATTACTGTAACACTGTCTAAACTGGATAGCAACGCACTCAAGTTATTCACATCCATAGCAACACTAATGACAAACACTTATATATCAATAACTGAAGATCTTGTACTGGATGCCACAGAGTTGAATAATGTGCCCATAAATCAATCTGCTGCTGTTATGGTAAGAAACTTTATTGGTGACATGACTGCCCCTATGCTACTGGAGTTTAACTTAAATCTGACAACTGAAATTTTGTGTTTGACATTTGATGAGCCTGTAGACGCAGACTCACTGATGATAAAAAGACTTCAACTTCAGTTAGACCTTGATGAAACCGATCCACTAATTCTTAATGGTGACACAATATCAAACAACAGTGCTATCATTTGTGTCATGCTTACTGACGATGTACTGCATGAAATTAAAAGAGACACAATGTTAGCTACATCAGAAAATGATACATGTCTGACAATATCGTATGGAGCAGTGATAGACTTAGCCAGCGCCGATAATGCAGTAACAAAAAACACATTATGTGCTACAGGATATACTAATGATAGTGTTCAACCAATGTTGATAGAATTTGGTGTTGATGTGAACGCCAGTACACTAACAATTGTATTTGATGAACCGATTGATATATACTCCATTAATCTAACTGAGTTAACCCTTCAATCTGCTCCAACTACACAACAGCCCGGAGTCGAGGAGTTTACGTTAACTGGAGGAAATTACACCACCATAGATGAGCTCACTTTTGTTATAACACTTTCCGAATCTGATGCCAATGAAATCAAACAATTGACAAATCTTTTAAGAGACAACATGACCTCCTTTATAAGAATTACATCAGATTTTGCAGTTGATATGAATGATAATCCAGTGAATGAGATTAATGCTTCAATGGCCCTTCAAGCTGTCTCCTTCATCGACGACACCACTAGACCCGTGTTTATAGGATTTGATTTAGACATGAACACCGGCACACTGATCCTACATTTCTCTGAAACTGTAAACACTTCAAGTATCAACTTCACTGGCATAACATTCAGACAGGAATCGTCCTCATCTTCACCTCATCACACTCTAACTAACGGTACTTTACTAAGCACCAATGACTCAACAGATGTCTTTATTCTACTGGACAATGATGACCTTAATGCATTAAAGACACTAGATATTGGAATAGATAATTCAAGTGCTTATGTTGTTGTTGACAGCAATGCTGTTGTCGATATTGTCAATCAAACAGTGGTAGATAATTTCCTTAATCCACCCCTGGTATCAGAATACTCAACTGATGAGACTCCCCCGTTGCTGGAAAGGTTCTACTTGGACTTCACAGCGGAGACGCTGACCTTACACTTCAATGAGACCGTTGATCAAGCCACACTGGATGTAACTCAAATCACATTGTGTAACACTGATAACTCATCTACTGCAAACATGACTTATACTCTTACTGACACCAGTACCTCGGTGGTTGAAAACTTAGCAGTGATCGTTATTAACCTAGGATTGGTTGACTTGAATGAGCTAAAACGTATGCCATACCTAGGCACCTCAGTAAACAACACATTCATACATTTCACTAACTCTACAGTGACTGATACATTTGGTAATGAAGTGGTACCCATCGATGAATATGATAAATTACAAGCAGCAAATGTTACTAATGATAATATTAATCCAGTCCTTGAAGGATTTGAGTTGGACATGAACACTGGTGTGTTGACGCTTAGCTTCTCGGAAACTGTTGACTCGGCAACCCTCAATACAGCTGGCATTACACTACACGATTCTCCAGCACCTTCTAATGTAAGCTTTACTTTGAATGGATCCTATGTGACTGTCTCACCACCTTCAAATATCATCCAGCTTGAAATAGTCAACAGTGATCTTAATGAAATCAAATTCTTCAGGACACTAGCAACCACCGAAGATGATACGTTTCTTTTCATCAGCCCCTTCACCATCAGAGATATGGATGGCAACTTTGTCAATCAATCAGTCATCCTCCCTACTAATGATTACAGTATTGATGTTACACCACCGATGTTACTCGGATTCAGTATTGACATGGACCTCGGACAGCTCATGCTAAGCTTTGATGAAACTGTAATGGAGAGTAGTCTTATGTTCACGTTCCTAGCACTGAGGAACAATGCATCTGGTCTATTCTCTGATGATACACAACACCAGCTGGATAATATGGCGATGACAATATCTCCTGATTCTGACGTTGTCTCTATGCGGTTGTCTGTAAATGACTTGAACGAGGTGAAGCGCAAAGATTTGTGTAGAAGGTCCATCGGTGCGGCCGACTGTTTCCTAGTGATGCAGACTGAAGCCATACAAGACATGTCGTCCAATGAGCTTCAGGGTTGTAGACGTCTCTGACCTCCGATTATGAACTCACCGAACACTTAATACATAGTCCATATATAATAATGTTATTGTGTAAACTAGGCTGAACTTGTTATATTTTGTTATGCTATATTACTATTTTAACATATTTATATTGATACAGCAAACCTTATACTCTTAATGCGTCAACACGTATATATAAAATAGGAAGGGAAAAACATCGAATGATAAAATTTATGCGCCATACAGTCATAGCATAGATTATATATACCCTTCTATGCTCATAGATACAGTATAGCATACTCTGCAAACACTCTTATAAAACATTCAACCTAAGGCACAAGTTGTTATATTTACCTGAGCAATTGCGGTGACTTCCTTGACACTCAGGAGGTAATTTTGTTCATAGAACATCTTTATCCTGTTGCAATTCCATCCACGCCGCAAATTTACAACCATGCTTTTAATTTTATGATTATAGCACGTGCCTAAACCCGCACGTTAAATATGCACGTGACACCATAAATATTTAGAGAGCGCGTATTCGCTCTTCATGGGTGACGCTTTATACCTTAAATATCCCTTACATAAATTTTCACCATACATTAAAAATTACAAATATGACACCATCAACTGGTGGTAGGGTTGTGATCAATGGACCAGTGTGGGGGTAAGAACTTTGGTTTCATTGAGTCAAGAAAGTGTTTACGCCAAGATCGTTGGAACTCTATCAGCTTGCCCTGACGGGTTACTTCTTCAACAACCTTCTGGCCATGAGCAATGTAACCTTCATTAACCATCCTGTGATGAAGAGGAAATAACATTATTATATGAACACATGTAGCTTAATACTAAGGGAGAAGGGTCAAGAGTATCTCCACTACAAGACTAATAATTATATGAATGTTGCCAGGGCATGAAACAATTAGCTTGGAGACAGAAGGCCAAGAAATTGCGATTAATCTGGCAAGTGTTTACTGTACCCCATTACTGATATAGCATGATGTCATTTGTGGAACACCTGCTTGCCCAGTAGTAAGGGGTAGGGCTGGTAATCACATGATCATTAGTAGTGATGCACCAATACACATAATTTGAAGCTGATGCTTAAAATTAATATTATTACAGGGGTGTATAAGGATTAACATGGCTGATATCGATGTGTCACTTTCAGCATTTCCGCCTATACAAGGAAATAGATATATCAAACGCTACTGGCCATTTTGCCTATCAAAAATCTATGAAAATAAAGTATATCAATCTTTTACAGTAGCCTAACACTTCCTGTCGTGCTGACATTATGCTTGGTACTTATAGCTACCCATAATGCTTAAAATTATGATGGAATAATCAGTGGCCGGTGCCTATCATCAAGTATTAGCATCAGTATTTAAATTTGTGACCAAATTTGGAAAACCTACCATCTACACACAAGTGAAATAATTAGAATATCTAACTTTATAGCCCTGTTAACTCACAAGCCAACCAAAACAATTTCTGCAATTATTCTGATAATTAAATGTATTCCTAACAGACATACCAGGTTGTATAGCTAAACATATATTTCAAACTAGGCAAATTACTTAGTGCCTCTTGTGTGCAGATGGTAGGTTTTCCAAAATCGGGTCACATTTAATAAGCCAAAAATAGGCCCCATACCAACACTAGCATTGGTATCAGTGCATCACTAATCAATAGCACCTTTACTAACCTGGGATCTATTCTAGCAGCCTCTTGTATCATATCCTCTGTGACATCTTCAACGTTATAGTAAGTCTTTAATGTCTGCATCAACTCCTTCACTCTTGCCTCGGGGATTTTGTGATGACTCGACAAAGCCCTAAGGGCATTCAGTACAATTTACAATATCCAATAATATCAATAACAACAATAAAAATAATAAACAGATTTCATATGTACAAAGAAAACGGGTAATCTTACCGAGCATGGTTTTTGACTTGTTGTAACCAGGTATCACAAGGCAGCCTACCAATGCCATTGATTGGTGCATTGTGGTAAGAGACAAGATACTCTCGGTAGTAATTATCATGTTGGCATGACAACCGGTGGCAGTCAGGACACAAGAGTACCACATCATGTGACAAATGATCCTTCATGTTAGCCGGGAAGTGTCTGTTATCAGAGGAGATAGAAGTACCACTAAGAAGTATACCCACACTTATTTACCAAAGCACAATATGGTGTTATAATTATACTAACGCCTTTGACTAAAGCTTCATGAAGTACTATGCTAAACAAAAACACCATGAGTGTAAAAAAAGTGCGAGGCCAATCAGAAGCAGCTCTGTAAATAGGCATGTGTGATCAAAAACTTTGATACCCACGAATTACTTTCATGGGTGCTAATTTTCATTGTCTTTAAAAGCAGCCTTCTTGTGGTTTGTATCAAGTGGTCTCGTCACCGCCTTCAAAGTACTGTGTAAAGAGTCTACAGATGCCGTTGATAGGCCATCCAACCAGGCAAAGTGACGGCAGTGGCTTCCGTTTCTACCAAAACTCGCCACCAAATGCAGCGATAACAGCCAGGGTTAATGCCATTTTGAGGGTTTTGCCTTATATTTTCGAGGGCATATCGAAGAGTTTTTAGGCATACAATGCCGACGAGAGATTTTGTAAGCGTCTAAAGTTAAAAATTAGCCATCACTTAGCCCTGTTGGAGCATAGGAGGCTTGATTAATGGCCTATCAACAGTGTCTGTAGACTTTTTATACAGTACTTTGAAGGTGGTAACCAGACCACTCCATACAGAACACAATAAGGCTGCTTTTCAAGACAATGAAAATTAGCGCCCATAAAATTAATTCATGGGTATCCCGTAACCTTAATAGAAGATACAGTTATTCCTTAAGTCTTGACTTTGATCAACACAACTAACTTGCGATATTCAAGAGGTATGACATGCTTCCTGATATAATTTTGTTTTGCTCCACACACCACACACTGGTCCTCTTTGTGAGCAAGGTAGAACTTTCGGTCTTCCTGAGGTTTGCCTTTCGGTTCAAAATAAAGTCGCAATGTTGGAGGAGACTCACTAACAATTTCTGGAAGAAGATTAATAAAATTAATATTTAAAATATTAACAGTGTATCAATTTATTTTACCTCCCAAGTCTCTCTGCGAGTACCAGTCTAGTTTTTTTCTATCTACAATAGCCAGTAAAGATCCATCAGGGGAGAGAAGTTTGCAGTTATGATAATACGGTGACTGCCGGACAGCCATGTGAGAAGAAGGCTTACTGGCAGTATTAACGTGTGTAGATTTTACAGTAGGGGCCTGTGTGAAACATTTAGAGACACACATACATGAAAAGAAAATTTTACCTTGTGGTTAGAATGAGTAGGGGATGGTATGTATGGTCTGTGCCTGTATGGCAAGTCTACTAGGCCTTGACACATTGAGAAGAGACAAGAATAGAATTCTTTACTATATTTGGTTAGTGTAGAATGAGGTTGGGTCGATGCTACAGTGGACTCTTGCTGTGGCCTCATTTTATCACAACAGTTAATGATTGGATGGTCGTGACTCAGCTGTACAAGAACAAGTGGGCGTGGCACTTGCAATTCTAGACAGGGCTGCACCAATGACTGATTAGTAGCAGATTCCCTCTCTTCAACTGCCTGCAGTTTCTTCTTCACCAGTGCATCAACAATGTCAAGGGCCACTGCAGCATCAGCAGCGGCATAGTGCTTCTATACCATGACACAGTATTACATCACTACAATGACAATACTTGCCTGTGAATTACTCAGTGCATGGCTCTCCCAATTGCTGCATCGAACAAAATGGGACTTAGGAAGTTCCAAGCCTAGCAGCAATCTTGTTAATGCCTTCAAACTCAAGTGATCCTCTCTGTGAAGAAATCGATATGTGAGTGATATACCATAATGGCAACCATCACGACTCACATGTTCATACCACTCCTCACAGCCAAGTTCCTCAGGTCAACACAACCACTGACCGGACAGTTGTACATCCTTTGTAGTCTCTTCACATCATTGCCCACCTCAACTCCAAACTTCAGTATACTATGCCAACAATGGAATTTTTACTCAAACACAACATAAAGACCAAGCATAGGACTCATTATACTGGTGTCTTATAGGTGTGCACAAGTGTGCACACCTAAACACTTACAAAAACACTGGGACACAATCATGTTTTTACTCAACATGAAAAATTCAAATGGAAGGAACACATCACCCTGTGCCCAGAATCTCCAGATTAACTGTTGGTCTTGTGCAACCAGACCCTTGGCACTTATTAATATGGTAAATCCCTGTTCCAAAAGGGTCTGGTTTTAACACCAGTTGTGGGGTAGACACACTGCAGGTGCTTATCATCTCTAGCCAGTAAGTCATGTGACAAAAGCATGTGCCTATGTGAAACTAAACTAGTCATACGTTATCAAGTAACTACCTCTTGTTTGCAAGGACTGATTCCAGTGTGGGTGGGATACTCTTCATCTTACACAGGTGGATTAGAAAGCAAGTACCATCGGGCAGGGCAAGTTGCAGTAATGCAATCGGCTTCCGGCTCCATTCACAGTCCAATCCTAATATTTTCATCTCCTCCCAATCCACCACACTTAGCTCAGCCTCACATTGGTCCACTCGCGTGATCATCCTGATACGTTCACTGTGCACACGGTAGTTCCGTAAACGACTCGTTTCCGTACGTTTCTTTCCTCTGAATTTGTATTTATACCCAGACACAAAGCTAATCTTGAGATACCTACATGCCACCGCTGCACCAACTAGAAAATAGTGTATACAACCCGTTATATTGTGATCACGTGCATCTCCTAACTTACTAATAGCAAATGCGGCCATGGTTATGATACGATAATGTCTACTCTGCATGGAACCCATTTCTGCCCTTTCCTCAAATTACCACGTGTCCGCCTTAAAATATTAGAATACATAGTAGGCGCACAAACTAATATTATTTATATCTTTACCAAGAAGTTTACAGCAATCTGATGGATTTATTCTAACGTATAGACCTGGAAAGACCGTCACAATGGAACATAGCAATGCTCTACACACGTGAGACAGGATGCGCTCCAAGACTAGACGATTTATAGCAGGGATATTTCTCCTGTTATTGGTGGATGTGTTGTGGGTAGCCTCCGCTGGCTTGACGGAAGTGAGTACATTAACAGTGAATTTTATTGTTTGTGATTTTATATACTCATTATATTTACATTATTTGTGAGGTTATATTGAATCTGATGTGTGTTAGGTTTTTGCATAGATAGTATATTCTCCGGACAATATACTATCTATGGTTTTTGTCAGGGTTCACAGAAGTGCTCAGCTGATGTTACAACTTTGAGCATTAGAGAAGCTTGTATTTAATACAAAAGGCAATGCCTTTTGCTAGCAGGCCAGTCTTTTTGTTCTTTGTTTATTTATTCAGCCGTAGGATATTCACTATGCATTTAGAATGTGATAAAAATTGTTGAATTTCTTTCATGAAGTGATAATAAAGTGTAAATCAAGTTTGAATGCCTAGTAAATGTGTTACCAGAGGAGTAATGTGAGATAGGTTTTATACACATGCTGCACAATAAAAACTATTACATTCAATTCAATGGTTTACAACCAATGGTGTAATGAACCCCATCATTTTCATTCAATACAAGTAGTGAAAAGCACATTTAGATCGTAGAGTGCACTAAAGGAAGGGTTCAATGTTGAGTCAGACAGGGAAGAGAACGGGGTGAAGAGGTGTCCAAGAGGCTCTCCAGCACTTTTACCTACCCATCAATGCCCGGAAGAGAGTGACGCTACCACTGAAATTTCACTTCTAATAGATTAGCATTAACTTTAATACAGGAAAACTAAGCAATATAAATTATTAGGACTGAGTGATAATGCTATCATGATAGCAAGAGTGCGTAATAGGCTAATCTACGTATTACCGTGTAGTCCTAAAATTCTCGTGGGATGAACATTTTGCAAATTTTGTGAGTAAATTAAATTACCTTAATGAAATAAAATCGTGAATGCTGTACATACATACTATATGTACTCTAGTGCAAACCTACCGGATTTGTGAATAAAAATTGAATATCATAATTTTAGGGTTTTGCGGCATTTTCACACACGAAAATTTCAGGCTATATATGCGGTATGTATATATAATTATACCCTTGAACAGTAATACAGTATTCACAATTATGAATACTACTACAATCTTTGGGTTTACTTTATAATGTATATATTAAAGGCAGTGTATTTGTCAAGTTTTGTCCATGGCCTTGACTACAGATTACATTTCATTAAATTTCTACCACTCCAACTCCCAAGTATTCTATAAATTTACCTACTCAAATACTCCAGTTTACTATCTTATGAATAGTCCCAAGACTATCACGGTAGTGAATACTGTGCAATGTAATTTTTGACAGGAAAATATTGACGCTAAGCTTGCAATGCATCAAAAATTTTCCTGTTGATAACCTCCAGTAGTATATGTAGATAATACAGGTGGCCTAGGATACTGTCCGTGCATCCGTCAAAAATTGCATTAAAAATTTGTATTTCAAAATTAATTAATTATTAATTAATTGTATTTCAAAAATTGTATTTCCCCTGTCAAAAATTGCATTATACGGTACTATAACACATCGAGAAGGTCGGACACAATAGAAGGATTGGTTCAATTTAATTACTTGAATATAACTAAATTATGAAAATTATGGGCTTTTTCGAAAGTATATTTTCTTGTCAAAATATTTATGAGTTGATTTTTCCTTTCAAAATATCTTATTGTATTTTGTTGTTTTATACTCAGCATATCTACGATGGTGATTTTACCGAGAAATTTCCCAAGCCAATGTTCACAACATACTTTAAGACCATATTGTTCAGTGTCTACCTAGCGGCATTTATGTTCTGGAGACCATGGCAACGGGCTTGTTGCAATGACCTTAACTGCCCTAACTGTGATAGTATCAGGGATGAGGCATCATCACCATTATTGCACAAGGTATGTTATTTTAAATCCCAATTATAAGAAAGAAGAATTTTAATGTAAATTTTTAACAGAATAATTGTACAGCAGCAGCTGCAGCACCAATAATAACCGGTGATAGTCCCGACAAGGGAGACGACAAGAAGCAAGAGACGGTAACTGATGCAGATGGAAAAGTTATGGGAGTCCTGACAACAACAAACGTAGAGGAGACACTCACTATGTACTCACTGGTAAGATAATGTCATAATATGTGTTATTTCTATCTGTTCGTGATCTCACTACATTTAGAGTGAGCCAGAATTTGAGCCAATCAAAACAATTTCTGATAATGAAACCAGACGGTTGACTGGTACTACATCTCCAGCATGCACTAGTGCTGGTAAGCTTCAGTGTGAGCCCCGCCCCCTATATAAAAATGCATGATCGAGAAGCCATATAGTTACTACAGTGTTATCGTCTTTCATACAGCTTGTGTCAAGTGTCATAAAGTGAAGTTCTGCCGTAAGGTGGAGGTCCGACACTTACCAGGTATACTTAACATGATGTGTGTGACATGTACATTGTGTGTACGTGTGTGTGTGTGTGTACGTGTGTGTGTGTATGTATGTATGTGTGTGTGTACGTGTGTGTATACATGTGTGTGTGTGTGTGTGTGTGTGTGTGTGTGTGTGTACGTGTGTGTGTGTGTGTACGTGTGTGTGTGTATGTATGTATGTGTGTGTGTACGTGTGTGTATACATGTGTGTGTGTGTGTGTGTGTGTGTGTTTGTAAGTATATATACATGTGTGCATACATGATTTGTATTTGCCATAATTATGTATTTGTGTGTGATGTGAACAAAATGTTCTTTGTATATGAATTTAAGATCACTATTTTTTATTTAATATACTCTTTCATTTGGCAGCAACAATTGTGCACTTTTATGTTAGGGTGACATGAATCCGAAAGTCAAAATCTAAGCAATCAAATTCAAAGTTACACATCCACTTAAAATATTAGAATATCGTATTGATTAATGTGCGGCATTGGAAAAGCTATTCCCTTACAAATAATGCACACGGCTATAAAAAGATTCTTGTAATAAAATCTTTACAATATTCAAGCGGATTGTGTAGACAATTCTTCGCATTAGATTAAATCTCGGCTTCCGGAATCAAGAGAATTGACTAATGTCACTAGACGGTGTTTGTGCTATTTAGAGCTATGAAACTGGCCAACAAATCATAACCGGTTACTGAGCAAAAATAACTGTCAGTTAACTGGAGGAGTATGAATTTGCTGAAATCATGCAATTACATCTTATTTAATGCACAATTTATGCATACAGTACATACTCATGCATACATATAAGTGCATGAAACCATTGTTAAAAACTTGCAACAACATTAACCATGTTGCTTTATCTACAGTTATATCCTGATATTATTGTGTTAACACAACAGATAGAAGCATATACCATTCATTTTTTGCATGAAAATATTAAAAGCCAGTTACCCGGTTATGGAAAAAAATAACTGGTAACTGAATTTTTAAAAATAATTGATCAGTTAACCGGCTATTAGGTTATCAGCTCTAGTGCCATTTGCACAGGCAGTTATGATAAGGGTTGAAATTTGTCTGGACATTTGTTTCCCCCATTGATAATGTACAGTAAATTTTCCCAGTCAAACACCAAAGTTGGCCGGAAAATGTCTGATGATCATGACTGGCCATTATCATAAGCTTTGTGCAGGCCTGTCTGGGAACTAGACTAGACACAGCGATACCTGCTCGGTTTCTATTTTCAGTGGTATCTGTGCTAGTTGTGTTGAAGCAAATTTGAGGTGAGTGCCTGTGCTTATGGAGTGCCGCCTTTTTATTTGACCCAAAATACACAAATAAAGGTTTAGCAATGCCAGACTAGTAATATCGGCGACACACAAAATAATGTGGCTTGAAATTTAGCAATAATACCAGTCATTGGTGACTGTACTATTAGAGAGTATCAATCAAGTGTTTATACATCAAGACACACAGTAGTGTGTCAGCGGTCAAGAAACAAAAAATATACGAAACCAAGAAAATTATGCGTGGGCACACCAGTGTGTTATTTACGCGACCAGTCAAGTAGCCGAATTCAGCCTATCATAACTCAAAAACTATGGCACCTATTTCTACCAAATCTACATATTTTGGTGTCTTCACATACAGTACCTTACACACCAAATTTGAAAGAAATAGCCTCAGCAGTTCCTGAGATACGAGTCCCTGAAACTCATTGGATTTTCTTCGTATTTTTCTTCTTCGCACCAAACAATAAAAGCGTACGGAAACTATGTTCTTGTGCACCAATTTCAATGAAATTTGGTGCACAAGTAGCGCTACCTAAACCCTACATCTCCACAAAATTTAGTACAATTTGCAGTAAAATTGAGGAAAATATGAGCGATAGTCAATAAAAATTTTAACCAATTTGTTGACACGCCTACCGGAAAAACTGTTGGTGCTATCGTTCTGAAATTTTTATCAGCCACTAATCTAACATTAAAAGTGGACAGTTTTGATGGATTTGTAAATCGGAGCAGCATAGCCGATTTTATGATCACGAAAACAAGGTGTAATTTTTGACGAAATTTTTTAAAAGAGACGCTTATATCAATATAGTTGAAATAAGCCGTCTTTATAAGTATGTATGGTGGGATGATACGCTGAGCCTTGGTTTAGACCTGGTGACCCGTAATTGTAGCAACAATACATCGATACTCTCTAATAGAACAGTCACTAATGTTCTGCATATATGTAACGAATAAATGACCTGTTATTTCTAAAAAAGAAGTGAAATCTCAACCAAAAACACCCTGGCTGTAAAAAAAAGGAGCGGCCAAGAACTAAAAAAGATGTGAAATCAAAATAAGGTATTTATTTATCATCTTCAAAGGTACTACCTTTGACATTGGTCTGTTGGAGTAGCAACTGTAAAGTAGTAATGCAACACAACAAACACAGATGGCCAAATTGATTGTGGGAATGTGATTTAATTTGAGTTTTATTTTTTAGAAGTCATGCTGTTCGAAAATTTTAAAAATAATACTCCTCTCGATATTATTAATCAAAGCAGAATCCTCTCACTGCAAACAGCTGCTGTATCACTCTACCATACATACACTCACTATATAACAGTATACTAACAGTCGTCGTTGTAAACCTTAATCCACACTGTGCCATTGTGTAGAGGAGTCCAGTGATGATGGTGATGCTGCAGATGAGTGTCCTGATCCGTTAGCTCCACTGACTGTTAAGCAAACAGCAACACTAGCACTTCTGTTTGGTGTAGTGGTAAGTGTATAGTTTACATTAAATCATCACCAATAGTATATATTTTAGAGTCTGTTACTACAGTACTGAATAAACAAACCCCATTAAATATTATGGTTTCTGGTGTGCAAACAAATTAAGTAACGGATTATGAAATAGTCAAATTATTTGCTGAATAGTGATTTGCACTGTAGGGTCATACCCAGCAGCAGCAGTGTTGTGCTACAGTGTATGTAATTGGGTGGCTGCCTAAGGAAATGACCTAATGGTTTTGCAGTTTAGGAGTCATGCACTAGCTACTGTTGCCATTAAAGGCAAAATCATAGATTACCAGTGTGTTGCATTTTGTGCAATTTTTTGTCTTCCTAGTGGTTCTTTGCCAACTACCTCTACCAGAGGGCCTTTACAGTATCCAGCGTTGCCGTAGTGAACACCCTGTCATCTGTGTCAGGTAATCTCTTATCAGTTTACGATAACTTAATAACATCATGACGTGTGTAGGAGTGTTTGTTCTTATACTATCAGCTATCCCAGTTTGTAGATCTGCTGTGTCCGACAGGTTCACACTTACCAAACTACTTGTTGTTCTAACAAGGTGAGCAATGATAACAACCTCAATTCATCCTGTTTTCATTGTAAAATGGTCTACTTAATATTTTGCCTTATATGGAAAACTTTTGAGGAAGAAAAACTTTTTCACAGTTTGATACTTGAAAGAAAACTGTAGAAGTCGTCCCTCAATTCTCACAATATTCACATATTATGCAGGTGTTATGAAATACCAAGCCCAGTACTGCAAAAGCTTTCCAACAGATTTTGTATACTATCACAAAAAAATTTTCTCCCTCAAAAGATCTCCTGTATGTGGTAGTTTTAGCACTGAGGATGTGAAAGTTTTTAATTAATGCACAGCTTGGGTGGAGCTGCAGCTATCGGTGTGTCCAAGTCACAAGATCACTCCAATTCTCACGCAGTGTTGGAGGGAGTTTTGTGCTCCCTTGGTGGGGCCTTCCTGTAAGCCAGTCAACCCATAACAACACTACTTATCATATAATAGGTATGCTTGCTATCTTGTACTGCTGAAGAGAAGAGCTGGCAATGAAGACCGTCTGGAGATACCAATGTTCTTTGGTTAGTACTGCCATAGGAATAGAGTTTTGACTTAATTGTGTGCTTATTGTCACTAGGATTTGTGGGACTAATAGACGGTATTGTCATACTGCCGTTGGTAGCATTATGGCATTTGTTATGCATTGAGCAATTTGAGCTACCACCCACCAACCGTGTGTGGACCTTGCTGTTGATAAACGGCTTCATAGGAACAGTCTTGTCCGAACTCCTCTGGCTATGGTGAGTGAATCAAAACAATATAGATTTTAATAACATTTACGTATTTCAGTTGTGATATGCACTGTGTCTCCATCACAGGGGATGTTTCCTTACTACTCCATTAGTTGCTACCCTTAGTTTATCATTGGTCACACCGCTCAGTATAATATACAGCATGATGTTGCAACATGTGAGTCAGCCATCTTACCTTCATTGTGTGTAACCGCTGTACTCCACAGGCATCCTTCAGTTGGCTCTTTTTTGTCGGAGCAGCTGCAATTATTGTGGCATTTATTTTTGTTGCGCTGTTAGAGAATTACGGTAGCTGGGATCCAGCGTGGATATGGACAAAGAAACTGGCTATTCTTCTATGGTGTAATCGGTAAGTTTACTAGCTCCGTATCATGTTCAGTATTCTATCATGTAAAACTGTCTATGTCATAATTAATATTTGTTAGTAAATCGTCTGTTATCCACATAGGCCAGATGATGATCCAGCATAACAACATGTACATGTACCCCATGACTAAAAATAGTATTTTTTAGTTTTTTTACTTAAATACTGTAAGTGAACAGGAGGCTGTAACAGCCATCTCTGTAAGATTATATTTTGTAAATACTACCACTACATGTGTTCAAGTGAAATATTGTTCTTTCCAAAAGTAAAATATAAATTATTCATTCATCAGAGGAGGATGGCTAAGCAATGGATAGAATCTCAATCTCAAAGCACAGTTCAGCATTCGGTGGTATCGTGATGATGGTTAAGGAAACAATGAACACATAATGCACACACATGGACATGTATGCATATATACGTGAAAGCATGGAGCTGCTGTAAGCTACAGGGCAAATCCTGCTTAGGATGGGACTGGTGCTCTGCAGGAGGGCTGCACATGCCTCATGGATGATGATGCGTGCACCCGAAGTCCCACCAGAACCTCAACCACATATAGTGAGACATGTACAGCTCAGCATTTGAAACAACAGCAGCAGCTGGGCTTCGAAATGAGGACCTCTTGATCAGCACAACCACTTAGATACTGCTGTCTCACATACACACACATGCATACATATGTATACTCACACATACATACATACATACAGACACACACACACACCATAGGTACCGGTAGGAATTAACTAAACATACAGTCAGCAAAGGATATCCCCATGCTGGAAATCCTCCCGCTCCATAGCCCAGTTCTCCAGGAATTGTCAGCTTAGCAATCTCACCCAGCTTCATAGTCAAACATCCCTGGTCCCATCCTGTCAATAACATATCATACAATGACATGATCTGTTAGCACAACAGAATGATTCACATGATCATGATTTACTAAAATTGGGTTCCTAAAATTATGTAATTCAAATTTTACTATTTTCACCTGCTATCACCTGACCCACTCCTGCTTGGAAAGTGAAAGGTTTCTGCCCCTGATCTTTTGTGCTGAATACGAACAAAACACACTACACCATGGCGAAAATATACGAGAAAATGCGGACCTCCAAAATTTCTTAGGAGGGTTGGTCAGGCTTCCGGTGCAGTGCACCGTAATCTTGTCCCCAGCTTTGACCTGCCTGCCGTCACTAGCCCTGATGATATCCTTCTTTACAGACATAGTAAGAGCCTTCAAAATTATTTTTAGACTAACGCGCACGTGATAAATAATACAGCTGGCGTTTGTCATTGTACCAATGGGAGATGTCGTTACCTGAGGAACTGGAGTTGATACATTTTGATGCTGAACCGCATACCATTAAGAAAGAGCAGCAAAAAGAAAGTAAGAAGCAAGGAAAGCGTGGTAAAGGCAGCAATTCAAAGAAGACGAGCTTGAATAATAATAACGTCCCAAGCGACCCATCGTTAGGGACAGCACAGGTATATACTACACAGTAATGTGATAATTTTTATCACTCTTCAAAGCATTGTATTTTTCGTATAACAGTTAGGTGATATTTCTAACAGCAAAGTATTGTCTATTGTCACTTAACATTGGTGCATTTCACACAAGATATAATGCTTCATTTTAATGCCCCTAACAACATTTCTGTGTGTAACTCAAGACCTGTTGACGTGTTTTAGTATATGTATTCATATATACAGACAAGGCGACATGGAAAGAGAAGGAATAGAGATAAGATTTACTCAGAGTTATGGGAGACATACTACAACAAGTTGGAGGATGGTCACATCGCTACTGACAATGACATAGAGTGTATAAGGGGCTTCCTGTTGAAGAGGAGGAAGTTCCCATTAAAAGGTTTTCATAAGGTAAGACATTCATTTGCATCACCAATTTCTTCATCATGCTATTATGCTTAATACACACAGCGTTATTTTGTGCTTCAAAATGGAGTCCTTACTTATGGCCGATCACAAGCCCAGGTTGGTTAATGCTGTCATCAAGAACTTACCATGATTGTGTCCTTGTACAGTTAGAGAAGGGGAAATGCTTGGGTCAAATAGACATGGGGTATTCGGTGATATCCATGCAAGCAGAACGACTAAGGATTGATATTGACGTCGGCGATCAATCGTTTGTATATCATCTTAAGGTGTGTGTGGTGCTGTTTATAAAGTACTAAATACAGTGTTCTTACTGACGGTTTTCAGTGTAGTGATGTATGTATAAATCCTAAGGGCTCAAATGAAAAGTACATTTTGATATTGAAGTTTTCAAAATATTACTTTAGAAGATGTTATTCTTATCATTCCCATTCACTGCTCCTATAATGAACACACAATACTATAAGATCAGCAGAAACTTGAGATACAAATGTTATAAAATGTGGTTCAACTAATTCAATAATACCACAGCATATGAATACAGTATAATTTGTAGAGGAAATTTTGATGAATTGGACAATTAGTGAAAATTTTACCCGTCATTTAATATAAAACAATATACAGGGGAATTAAGCCCAAAATTTTACAGATCATAAGTTGGGATTTATGAATTCATCAAACTTTTGCTCTGTTAAATACGTTTTTACGTTGTTGGATGGTTAACGTTATCAGTTATCTATTTTGATGCATACCTCCATTTGGATCTTTATCATCTTCGAATTCTACAGTTGAACACATTTACGTACTGTATCTACTCAAAATATGCCGACTATTTAAATATTCATTTGAGCCCTAATAGTACATACACAGAAGTATGTATTACACATTCAGAAAAGCTGTTACTAGCAAATAAAGTAACCTGTTTTATGACATATGCTTAGTCGAATTAATAGCCACAGTGCTAACTATTGGAGCCTATATTATGTACGTAAAGGACGCTCTGAATTAAAGACACCACTATTAAAAGGACGATTAATGCAGTGAATGCACCTCATGTTATGGCAACCAAGCCCTGTACCACATACATGTAATGACCATGCACCTACTGTACATGTAAAAGTACAAGCAATAGTCCACAGGTGTATGTTATACAAATATTCTACTGTATTGTAAGTGTCGTGTATAAACATTGATAATCTACTATTCAATATTTACTGCAAGTGGGGTTTAATCACTGGGGGTTTACTCGGTTCATTTCAGGCATGGGACGCTAGTCATTTTGCTGCCTGGTCCTCTCGGTTGCATCAACACTCGATGTTTCGACGGCGACAGTTGTCTGAGGGCATGGCATTGCCACACATGCAACATGGACAGGAACAGATTGATATTAACCACATCACTCCTGTAAGCAGCTGGATCACTGGATCAAAGGAGAGCATAGAAGAAATGAAGAAAGGTATAAAAAATGATAGTACTTCCCAACTGCATACATACATGTAAAGTGATAGTACATGTGTTCACGTATGTGTTTAAACCACTGGTATATTAGCTACACAATTACATAAATGTTGTTAAACAGAATCCACTATGGCACAATTTACACTAAAGAATAGTTGACTTGTATCATCATTAGTGTAGCTGTTTGCTTAATCGTTTTGTACTGTATAAGACTGCAAGTACAATACTAATAATGTTAGCCTATTTTATGGTATTGTTTAGTATATTGGTTAGTTATTAAAACTGTTGCCAATACGCACCCAGTGATTATGCTAACATAATTTCCAAAGCACCACAGTACAATAGGAAGGTTGTACATAAAATCAACACCAAAGATCAATATACTCTAATAGAACAGTCGCCTTACCAAATCATTATAGCAGTGCTTATGATAAGGGTTGAAAATTGTCCGGACATCTGCTTTCCTATTGTAAATCTATTGACTTTCCCATTGATAATGCATAGTACATTTGTCTGGTCAAATTTCGTTTGATCGGTCAAATGCCAAAGTTGGTCGGAAAATGTCTGATGACTGGCTGTTATCATAAGCCCCGTTATAGGCCAGGCCCTGCTTGATGGTCAGGTACCATGCTGAGTGAAAGTGATAAATGCACTTTTAATCTTCTGTTGCAAGTGTGGCTGCATGATGTGACATTGATGTCCTGAAAAGGCCGCTATATATGGCTGTACATAAGTACATATCTGTATTGGCCATGTTAATTCTTATCTTTGAATTTAAGTTGTGGTATCAGCATCAGTTTTAAATTATGTATATTGGTTCATCGCTACTATTGATCATGTGATTACCAGCCCCGCCCCTTACTACTGGGCAAGCAGGTGTCCCATAAAATGACATCACTGCTATATCAGTAATGGGGTACAGTAAACATTTGCCAGATTAATTGCAATTTCTTGGTCTTCTCTCTCCAAGCTAATTGTTTCATGCCCTGGCAACATTATACAGTACATGACAATAGTACGTAAGCTTATTTATATTTAGTGTATTATAGCAAAACCTTGCTTTTCCAATCCAGATATCTAGTCTTTCACTTCCCCATTGATAAATTTTTCTGTATCAAACGGTCAAACACTGATGATTAGATTTAGTTATTATCATTTTTTATAATGTGTGTTTAATCTAATGAGTGCTTATTGCAGTATAATGTATTGTGGGAAATTTTAAAGGCAATAAATTTGTGGATTTTATACTTGTACCTTGAAACTTAACAAATTTTATTATAGTACACCTTGAATTTTTTCCAAATATGGTACCTCTTCCAGTTTTTGTACAAGCAACTCATTTATTGCACAAGTGTTTTCTTATGGTCTGTTTGCGTTCACCTCAGCTCTCATTTTCCTCGTTCCAAAACTTGTAAAACAAAAGTTTTTGTATTGCCATAAAACCCTTCAAATGCCAAAAAAGACAATATTTGTATAGGGAAGCCATTCAAATGCTATGCAAGTTAATTATACCAGCAAAGCTTGTACTCAAAGACTAAAATGTGCAATGCATGACATGTTGAATGTGCTATGCTAGTAGATTGATGAACTCTGCTAGTTCAGTAAAACAACAATCCCTGCTCAGTAAGCAATGGCTAATGAACACAGAATACAACCAAGTGTACTGGCAACAAGTACTCCTGTATATCATAAATTCTTGTATCCGTACATTTGCACGTATAGCGTGTAGTTGTATGTGTTCCTACTACAGCACTGGAGGGTGTTCAGGAAGGACTGGAGTCGTTGTCAGTGTATGTGACTGGTATTGACATAAGCGGCGGTGACAATATGTCCGAGAGGAGCGACCACCACAGTGCTAGTAACATTGAAGTGGTAAGAGAACAATGAAAGATATACATTGTGTATAATTGATAGTATATGTATGTAGTGAGGTGCAATCTGTAGGGAAAAATTTCTACATATTTTCCATTGTGTAAAATGTAATATCAGTGGCTGGTTGGTGGATATAAAATACAAAAGTCTTATTTTGAAGATTTTGGTGGAAGTTTAGCCTTATGAAAATTTTGCAATATATAGTACAGCTTGTACATTAGTATTGCATTTTAATTTGGCTCATATCAATTTTCACACACTACAGTTTCATCCTCAGCTGCAGCAGTTGTCACAACATACAATCACTCCTAGTAGGTCCACAAATGACATGTCTTCTCCCTCTGTTACCGTGACATCTGATACACCTAATACTAAGAAGAAACGTTTCAGCAAGCTGAGGATTAGAGGTGGTGGTAAAGGAAGTGATAGACCAAAGGTATTTATACCACTGCATGTGTATGTATGTGTCTTTTGTGAGTGTTTGTAAGTGTGTAAGTATGTGTGTGTATGTTTATGTGTAGACGTGTGTGTGTGTGTGTGTGTGTGTGTGTGTGTGTGTGTGTGTGTGTGTGTGTGTGTGTGTGTGTGTGTGTGTGTGTGTGTGTGTGTGTGTGTGTGTGTGTGTGTGTGTGTGTGTGTGTGTGTGTGTGTGTGTGTGTGTGTGTGTGTGTGTGTGTGTGTGTGTGCATGTTATACATAATTATTGTATGTGTATGTGCATAAGTGAAAGCATGTGTTGTGTTCTAGTCTCCAGTTGTATTTCAAGAAGCCAGTCACCAGCCCATTGATCAGTGCTCCTCTGAGCTGTCAAGGTCATGGTCTAACCTGTCTGAACCCAGGATGGAGTCAGCCATTGTATATGACGACTTTGTAGTAACTGCCCACCAAGGTGAATATATACATTATTAGTATACTAGTTGATATACTGATACTGTGTGCTCAGTATACTAACATTATGATGTTGTTAGTGTATTCTCAGCTGGTAGAGATTGTAACAAAATTGGAGAAGGAGAGAGAATCACTGAAAGATGTAAGCTGATTTTTAGTAGTATGTATGTAGCAAAGTTCTGTACATGTGTGTATGTATATTAATGTGTGCATTATTATTGTCACGTATGTACGTACACTGTAGGTGTTAGAAAGGGAAGCAGCCTTGCATGTACAGCAGAAGATTATGATGGCTGGACTAAAACTATCATTCAGCAAGGTATGGACAACACGCACACACACACACACACACACCTGTCCTGTTCTGTTGTTTACTGTCCAGTACGGGTCATGTGACCTTCCAAAAAGGGACAAATAACCGCAAGAGTAAACCAAAGAGATGCAACAATATATCGATATATCGCCATATCGTGATACATTAGACAGTGATACCATATCGATATACATTTAGGTCATATCGATTTATCGAATATCATGATATATCGATGTATCGCCATCAAAATGTATACTTATACATACAACTGATGCTGTAGTTGTGCATTATGGTTGTGAATTTTACAGCTTTGCAACTTATAATTTCAGAAAAAAGTTCTATATAATAATCAGTTAATTCACACTTGATTGTATCATACAATATATCGCTGTATCGTGATGCACAAGTGGCAATATATCGATACATCCAAATTGTGTATCGTTGCATCTCTAGACTAGACCGTGACACCGCCAGTGCACACTGGGTTTACTGGCAGCTAGTGCAGCTGCACAGAAACCAGAGGACCCATTGTAACTCCAGCAGCTGCAGCATGTGCCTCTGGTATAGTGACATAGCCCACTCAAGCTTCAGTGCATTTTAAGGTGTTATCCCCTGAGAGGCTTGCAAAACCTCCACAGAGGCATAAGATTGGTGTGTGCCAGGTGATACCATCAGGCGACATCCTGGGTGTGATCGTCATCAGTGTTAGCCAGCTAAAAGTCATTGCTCAGTGGTCACCGCGAGGAGGTGCTGACCGGCATGGACCCCCTACATGCACACCACACACACACACACACACACACACACACACACACACACACACACACACACACACACACACACCAATAGCCATACAATAACCTACGTATCATTACAGTCGCAAGCACAGAACAATGAGTTAAGAGAATCATTGTGTAAGATCAGGAGCTTAGCTACCATCAGTGAAGCCGTCCATGTACCTGACATGTCAATAAACCTCGGCCGTTCTCAGGTAAATAACAACAATATCTCAACTATCACATGAACACTATAAATATCTGTATCTTAATTTAAGAAGTGGAGCATTTTATAAAAGAGATATATAAGCATGTGGTTCATCACTGCTGTTATTATTTGTGTAGAGGGGTACCTCATTGTTGTCCAAGCAGCCCAGTTCAATGCATACTAGCTTGAACAGATTTGAATCATTCATGTCCATCCCATCATCATTCTCCACCACTGGAGAGAAGTATTTTGATGCACCGGATGAGGTAAGCAATCATTCTGAATAATGCTCCCTTAGTTACTAGTACCATGTTTGTTAATAGTTCATGTTACCAGGAGGAGAAAGTTCTGAAGATGAATTGGTCAGTATATTAGTTTACATGCTATATTATGTATACATGGCCCCTTACATTTAGTATGTATATTTTTTCTGATATTTAAAAGAACACTGAGACTATATTTGTAATCAAATACTAAAAGTGTTTGAACCCTAAAGTGTATGTGTGTACGTACGTATGCGATTGTATGTATTTGTGTATAGTGTTGGGAGGTATTAAACATCACTGTCACAAGCTTATTGTGTAAAACTCAATGGTTTGTTTAGAAAAATTTTGATATGAACGTATATGCAACAAACATTGCTATTCAGTCATCAGTAATAATGGTGATGTTCTTGAATGATATTTATCAATGGTTGTATATATACTGCATTGTCATTAATAGACCCTTCCGTGTTGTGTATAAATATTGGGGACCATGAAATCTGACAATACACATAGTCATTTCCTCTAAAATCCCCTCTCAATGTATGTACATGTAAAGCTTCAAATTTCAATATTTTGTGGTTTTCAAGAATTACATTGAAATTACGTATGAAACTTTTTGACAATTTTGTCTCAACAATTTCCTTGCAGCAGTCTTGAATACATACATGACCTGACAATTCAAAATCATGAAATAACAATGACTTATGAATATATCAGGGAAACATAAGACTACAGAAATTTGAACCATACAGTATTAATTATTTACTCATTTAAAGTTGTTAGGAATATATGTACATACCATGCAAATTCGTAGGGATCGATGATAGAAGAATAGTAACTCTCTTTAAACCCTGCAGGTTTCAGGATTCCTAATAGATTTTATGAATATAGTCCCATACATATACCTATTGATTGCGGTTCAACCCGATAAATTCTATGCTATTCCAGTATTACTGGTTACTGTGGTATATCACATCTCTCGTACTATTAGAATAGTGAAGATGAGGAGGAATATGATGAAGATGATGATAATGATTCAGAGGAAGAGGAGAGGAGTTCACAGTTGCCGTTCCTCAGCACATCACCACACCACAACCCCTCTGCACTGATCACACCGTCCATGACTG
>OZ005749.1:11347538-11405038 GCA_963930835.1 Spongia lamella | reverse complement strand
CGACGAGGGACAACCCGTGAGGTATCTGTGTGGCAACTGGACAGAGGTCCTGTTTTGTGGAGATGCCGATAACAAAGAATGTATCTGGAGAGCAGGTATGTGTGTGTGTATGTATGTATGTATGTATGTATGTATGTATGTATGTATGTATGTATGTATGTATGTATGTATGTATGTATGTATGTATGTATGTATGTATGTATGTATGTATGTATGTATGTATGTATGTATGTATGTATGTATGTATGTATGTATGTATGTATGTATGTACGTACGTACGTATGTATGTGTATAAAACTTCTCAAGACAATATACAGAAGTTATGATACGTAGTTGCCAGTCATCACACATTTCCGACCAACTGTGGCATTTGAGTGGCCAAAATAAATTTGAGTCAATAAATTCACAATAATATTATGAAAAGAAAGGTTGACATGTTCAGATAATTTTCTATCCTTATCATACGCATTGGTTTAACATTTAAAAAGGTTTGGTTTCCTTCAGCCCCTAATATATTATCATCATAAAAAATGAAATATAAAATTGTAAGAATATAAAATTGTAAGTTAGCTGACACAGGCGTGTACCACACAAGGAATGTACCTACAGACTTTACTATGCAATGGAATTTGATTACTGTATATGGCATCTGTTATCAGTGATAGTCATATCTATTAATGTACATGCATGCCTGTGATATCGTGTGTGTGTGCGTGTGTATGTGTGTTGTGCAGAAACGTTACCAGACCATTCTGATCACTACTACGGCTTCACCCAGTATGCCATCGAACTAAACGAACTGATGGATGACTTAGCCGAACGTTTACCGATCTGTGATACAAGATTTCGTCCTGACCAGAGGTGAATGTACTGATTATGATTATCATACAGTAACCTAAGGTTTCAAAGGCCTTCTATAGCTTCATCGATACTGTTATTAAACAGATTCCATAGAATATTATTACACAACAGATGCTTGTAGTATGCATATCAATAATTATAATGTTATTATAAATGATTATTGTCTAACACTAAGGCTCTTGGAGAATGGCAAACTGGACGAAGCTCAAGTAGAGAAACTGAGAATAGAACAGGTAACAAGAGAAATAAACCCTTATACATTTTGATGTGTGTTGCTAATGTATCGGTACAGCTACAAAGAGATGCTAAAACTGAGAGAGAAAAGAACAGGGTACAATGGATACCTAACTTCTTCAAGTAATATCGCAGACACAAGAATTGTTAAAGTATGCATGTTACACTTTTTTCACTTATAGAAATGAAGTTCAAGATGATAATGAAACATGGATATATAAAGGGAACTATTGGTCACAGAGAGAGAAGAAATTTAATGACGTAACAATCCCAAACCTATGGTGACTAGTTCGGCTACCATTATTTATTTATTTATTTATTTATTTATACTACAATTGTAAATACATTAATCTGTTTATATTGTTATACAATTCTCAATTAAAATAAAATTTATTCACCTAAACAGAGTATTGTTACACATGTGCAATATACATACAATATATACAGAAATTTACTAAAAATATACAAATTATGCTGGTGGGTTACTTGGCTGTAGAATTTCCTCTTTGATGTATTCCTCAACATTCTCTGGCATTGGATATCCAAAGAGGCCAAAATCTTGTGCATATTTTCTTAGTACTTCTTGGAATGTTCCTGCTGGTACCTTGCGCCATTCTTCTATCTTTCCCTCATCCGGGACGGTGTGTTTGTCATAGTAACGCTGGCGTGCAGGGTAGCTCACCTTATCTGAGAGATCGAGATGCTTGATCATTGTGGTGGCTTCGTTTTCTAAGTTTTCATAAACACCAATGAAATTGTAATCGACATAGCAAGGTTGGCATAATTCATTATATGGCATCCAGTGTTCATTGAACTGGTTAGTCGATGTTCCGGCAAGATACTTAAAGAACTCTCCAAGAGTCACATCATCCCCTTGTGGGTTTGCTGGTGGATTTTCTCTAAACTTCTTCACTATGGGAACACCATACTTCTTCTGCATATCCAAAAAGTTCTCGTGAAATTTGTTGTGCCATGCAGAGAAGATTCGGTCCAGTGGATGACGTACGAACATGAATTTGAAATAGTTCTTCAACCGATAATCAATCTCCTCCGGGCTGTAACTAGACAAGAACTTGAAATCGGTGTGGTCCACTTTGTGAATATCCTCAACTCTATTATACCTGCCTGCTAACACCTGCATCACTCGTTTCCAGTTGGCACAGGCTGCCTTGGGCACGTAACAATATAACAATCTATGAGTATCGTCGACTATCATGTGTTTGAACAAGTACATTGACTGTGCTGTTGTTAAAGTTGTCATTGATCGCTTGGGGCCACAGATTTCGTGGATGGTCTGGTTTCTAGTCCTTTGTGCAAGTAAATACGACGGTTCTGGTCCATCTCTGACCGCGTATTCTACTACTTGTGGCGACAATCGTTCACTCGCAGCCGGTTGCTCATCTGGGTACACAAGAATTTCGTCACGTTTCTCTTCAACGACGCTTTGTTTGAACCGGGAATTGATATGGACAACATACAGTATCACTAAGAACACTAAAATTAAAGGTAAACATCTTCTAAGGCGAGTTCCTTGGAGCATAGTGAAGATACACACCTACTCTTATTAACGCCTATTTAAACAAACTTTCCTAAATACGTAACCACGTGACTAGGGGATCCACCCTTTATAGGCTGACGTGGCAACTAGAAATAATTGTACTATATATTAAACAAACTCACCCAGCCTATGATTATTTTAGCGCTATTGAGATGCTGGTAGGATGACGTCGCGTGAGAAACTGTATGACCCGCCGAGCGACGCAATCCGACCTGGTAAGGTTGTACAGATTCGCTTGCCATCTGATGATGACGAAACTTCTGACGAAATCGAAGAGAACAGTCGTGATAGCCCGCTGGGCTCGAAAAGACCATCAGAAGTGGAAGAAATGCTGGAGAACAATTCGCTGATAACTGAAAACTTGAATATCGAAAACGAGATGGACGATCACAGATTATTGAGCCCGATCACTGGATTCTTCAGTGGCTGCTTGGCGCCCATGTTTAGCATGTTTAGTAGACGGACGAAAGTTGCGCCTAAAGTTCACGATGAGTTTGAAATTCCGTTCGAAGATTTGAAGGATTTGCAATTCATCGACTCTGGAGGGCAAGGTGCAGTGTATAGAGCAGAATACCGGGGAAGAATAATTGCTGTAAAGAAAGTTAAGGATCCGAAAGAAATAGAAATAAATCATTTGTTAAAGCTGAAACATGACAACATCGTTGAGTTTAAGTAAGCTTCCTTAGTTATAATATACTAAATATGGCACAAGATGCTAAAATAAGTAGCACTTTATCTCCTTATTTGGAGAAGATTGTGTGTCAAAATCAATTGTGGTTACAACCACTATTGAGTCAACAGGATAACTTGTATGTATGTTAACTTCCTATTCCATTACAGGGGCATATGCAGCAAGGCCCCATGCTATTGTATCATCATGGAATATTGCCGGCAGGGAGCACTCTACGATGTGCTGCGATACAAAGACCACAACATACTACCACCACAAGTAGTCGGCTGGAGCAGGCAGATTGCTAACGGCATGCAGTTCCTGCACTCTCATCGAATCATCCATAGAGACCTCAAATCACCAAAGTATGTCTTGTGTTTACCTGCAAAACACCTGATTCTTTGTCTCTTAAATATTTGTGGTTTACGCAAAGTGCTGACACAGCTTGGTAACTATTGATAAACAAATCAACCATACATTTGATGATGAAGCATTATAACTACATTGTGGAGAAGACCTACTAGGGGAACTGCATCCAATTTGTGTGCACTGTTGACATTTGAGAATGTTGAGAAGCCTTTGCTCTACTAATGCTGTTGATTAAACAGTAATATTCAGTTCTTTATTGCTAGTCCCTCTACATGTTACCAAGATGTTGAGAGTTATGACAAGTCCTGGTCATTTATATCCCATTATGATAACATTGCAGATTAGCTTAGCATATAATATGCATTGTTAGATAATGAATATTATTATATGTTGTGTTATTGCTGTCTACACACTAATATGGTTGTCATTTTATCATAGTGTGCTGGTATCTGATACTGATCAACTTAAGATCAGTGATTTTGGGACGAGTCGTGCTCTCGGTGACAAAAGCACTCGGATGACGTTTGCCGGCACTGTGGCTTGGATGGCTCCGGAGATGATCCGAGAAGAGCCATGCTCAGAGAAAGTTGATATATGGTTAGTATATTGTACCTCCTGATGATTGTAATGTATTTAATAGTTTATTGTATTAATTGATTTTGATGGGATGTTCACTTTAGGTCTTTTGGTGTTCTTTTGTGGGAGCTCCTGACACAGGAGAGACCTTACAATGTAAGAGCAACACTCACTGGCATCTGTCATCCTTGTTTATGCCCTGGAATGTTGACCTTCTGTAGGAAATTGAATCATCTTCCATCATCTGGGGCGTGGGCAGCAATAACCTTCAGTTACCAATTCCTCAAACATGTCCAGTTGGGTTTAGAATATTAATGGAGATGTGTTGGTGAGTGGGACAAGATAAGATAAATAATATGTTATTGTCACTATAGGAACACCAAGCCAAAGAGTAGACCGTCTTTCCGACAGATACGACTACATCTTGATATAGCAGCTCAAGAATTCATCAAAATCAATCCTGCAGTTTACCTGGAGTCACAGGTATACACGATGACTGTATATAGACATGATATGATAAAGTTGTTTACAGAATGGTTGGCAACAAGAGGTGAAGGAGAAGTTCAAATGTGCACGTGCGGAGTGTGCTGAACTGCACCTGAAAGAAGCTGATCTGATCGAGAAGAGAGAAAGAGAATTACAGTGAGTGATTTGTGTGGGAAACTGTAATCTTGTTATTAGTTTGTTTCATTGTCATGTGACTGTAGACATGCTTGTGATGTGTCTAAACATTATCAACAAAAATTAGAAGTTGCCAACAAGTTGTTTTGGCAGTTACAGTCATGTAAGAAGAACTTGGAGGCAAAAGAACGAGAACTTTTAAAGTAAATAATAATATTGTGTTTATCTGTTTATTTGTTTATTTGTTTTTACTGTAGGAAGGAGAGGCATATAAGTCGTAAAGTAAAAATGGTGGTAGTACCTACATCTGAGACTGATGGTTTATTGATATCAAACAGTAGGACTGTGTTGCTAGGGTAAAGTAACATTGAAGGTGACACGATGATACTGTAACTCTTTGGCAGGTCCAGCAGTGAGGATGGAGTGTTGGATGTTGATCATAATAGTCCTCCATTAAGAAGGAGAAAACGAAAGAGCAAGTGCGACAGCACCCCACCATCACTCTCGCGAGCAACAAGCAAGGAAAAAATAGAAGGTGACACATTCTTGTGGTGACATTTGTGGAAAAATTCAACTAAAACTATTTTAGGGGTTGCTAAGATTGTGTCCACCCTTGAGTTAGGAGCTCACAAGAGTCCAAGCCAACTAAATCTTCCTCTTTCCACACCTGATAAGGAGTCCCAGCATCCCATAGCATTGACACCAGGGGGTAGCTTTTCTCCTGTAGTGAAGCAATTCCTAGAGAGCGTCATGACACCTTCTAGAAAGGCTGGTCAATGTACCCGTCACCGTAGGAACCATTCTGGTGGATCTCTTAGACATTTTATTCCACATAACCCAACAATAACCCGTGGAGGGTCACTTGATCAGGTTGACGCCAGTCAGGTGTTAGTAGATATTGAACAATTAAATTTACTGTCAACTGAAGATGGAGTGACTGAGTCACAATCAGAGTTGGACTCATTACAGAGGCCACAGCTTGTCAATCTTGCCGTGTCCGACAGTGAAATGGACGATGTGACAACCCATCAAGTGACGGTGACATCATCACACAACGATACACTCCACGAGGACTCCAGTAGTGTTGACCTGTTTTTGACGGTGAGCAGTCAGGGAGAGGAAGGAGATGATGAAGAAGATTACCAACCATCATCCGATCCTGTACCAGAAACTCCAACAGGTAACGAAGACTACTCCTCATCACCATCCAGTCCTGATATATCCTACACTATCCATCCTGACCCTCCATTACCAACTGTTAACATTGGGAAGAATAAAGGAAATTTGTCTTTACTCAAATGTTATTTTGACTCTCCGCTGTCCAAGACCCCAGGTGAATTGGATGATAGCGGATTTCATGTAAGTGCAATTCTAATTATTTGACAGAATATTTTACCGTGTTACATTACAGACCCCTCTAATGAATACTCCTCAAATTGATAACCCAACAACTGTATTGTAAATATTATTTATGTTATAAATAATTGTATATTTTATTTCCTATGTTTTATTATTCTGGTTATATTATAATTGATTATATTTATTGTAATATTTCATTATCGATTTACTAATTCAAATGAAAATTATCGTATTTCTTCGTGTATGATATCTGGTTATGACAATATATACCACTTTGACACCTCACATCAAAGGAAACCACAGGGATATATTTCAAATATACCCTGGGAACAGGTATATATCATGATATATCCCGCTGCCATGGTAACCAGTCAGTGAAGTAGAAACGAACTACCACTCTTTATATAGGCGCAAGAATGCGATATCGATTGTGGGTTTTAGTTTTCTAAATTTAATATATTAATTTGAAGTTGAAAATAAACTTTGTTACTAGTCTAAAAGTGTTTGTATTGAGTGTACAAGCCGATATAAGCCAAAGGACGCCATTTGAGGTGAGTTTCTAACGTGATAAAAATAGTCTATTCACTGCGTGACTTAATATATATTAATCTACTCTATTTACACACTCACCATTAGTTTATTCTTTTGAAGCGATTAAACAGGATTTTTGCCCATTATAAGTGCTGCAGCTTTATAAAAAGTTGTGGTAAACCCACAATCGCCATCACTACCATGCAAGAACGTCATGACAACGATAAAATCGAGCCCCACAATCACAACGAGTACCCGTTACTATATAAAGAGGCCGAATTATTGACGTCAGTTTTAGGCAGATTTTTAGAGTGCCGGAAGTGGAATATATTAGTTATAACATGGGCACTCGGGATTTTCCTGATATATATGCCCGCGCCCTCGGGCTTGGGCATATATATCAGGCAAATCCCCCTTGCCCATGGTATAACTATTACATAAACTGTGCCCCTTCCTACTACCACACAGGAAGTTACTATTAGAACAAAATTATTCGTTACTATCAGTGAGATTATTAGTCGTAAGAAGCAGCGCGGGATAGCCCGCCAGCTGCAGGTAGGATAGGAGTAACAACACAGCGGATAATATAGCGCTATGTCATTTAATAATGTTTAGGTTGAGGAAGATGGCTAATAGTCAAGTGAGCTTGGAACAACAGGAGCAGGTACTGGAGAACAACCGTGACTTTATTGTCAAACGTCTGGACGCTGATGATGTGATTGATGAACTAATTCAGGCGAATCTGATTGGCCAGAATGCCGCACAACGAGTAGAACTGATGGGGATGAGTAGAGTAGAGAAGAACAGAATTATCTTTGATCAACTGATTACCTGTGGACCAGGTGCGTTGGAGAAGTTTTGTGAGATTTTGAGGAGAAAGAAGAGACAGTCGTTTATAGCAGAACAACTGGAGAAATGTGAGTATGAAGATCAGTAGATACTAGATAGTTCACTCATCTCATGATTATGTGTAGCTGTGTACTATGTGTGTCATGTATGGTATCCATACATACCTCATTGTACACTGTACAGGTATCCATTCAACTACTACTAGTGAACCAGCTACTACTGTGAAGTGTAGTCCATTAGATGTCAGCAGATTAAAGGCTCGGTATATTAAACTACTACCCACTGGCAAAACTGATTGGCCGAAACATAAAGTAACCCAGTATGTAAAGTTGGCCATTGTGGAGAAGGAAGACGTCACTCTAAGAGATGAACACTTAAATGAGCTCACTAGATTGACATTACAAGGTGACGTTGAGAAGATACTAAAGAAGAAACAGCCACTTGGTGATCTGAGGGACATCTTCCATTATAATGATGAACCTTGTCCTCGAGTGATCCTAATAATGGGAGGCCCAGGTGAGTATTAACAGTAATGTGAACTATTAGTAGTAGTGATGTAGTATGAGTTGTGCAGGTATAGGCAAGACAACTCTAGCCTACGAACTGTGTGTGAGATGGGCGAGGGATGGATTTTTAGCTCAAGATTTTGATGCCATGGTGTTGATCCCGTTAAGGTCGGTACAACAAAGGTCATTTGAAGACATTATTGTGAAGCACATTGGAGAAGAGAATTACCAGCATTTGATGAAATCAGCAGGTAGCAGATGTCTGATAATTCTTGAAGGATTGGATGAACTGCCAGTCAATCGTCGACAAAGTGATCCATTTTTATTGTGTTTAATCAAAGAATGTACTGTATTAGAAGAAGCCATAATAGTCATCACCTCTCGTCCACATGCCTGTGAAGGGATTGATGCCGGTAGGAGAGTAGAAGTAGTGGGCTTTGGGAAGGATGAAATTAGAGAATTTGCAGAAAAATCTTTTTCCAAGGATATCCAATCTGTGGAAGAGTTTCTGAAACAACTAAATGAGTATCCTCAATTACATAGCCTCTGTTATGTTCCTATGAATTTGGTCATGATAGTAGATATTTTCCAATGTAGTGAGAAGAAATTACCATCTACACTTACAGAACTGTATCAGGTGTTTATTGTGATGACCCTGAAGAGACAAGTTAAGAAGGAGAATGTTGCAAAGAAGCCGGCAGTGTGTTCAAGTGTAGCAGTAAAAGCAGCTGATAGTGTTGAGGAGATTTTGTGTGTAATGTTAAGAGGTATCCCCAAAGAGACAGTAGGAATAGTATTGTGTTTGAGTAGGTTAGCTTATCGGGGCTTCTTTGATTGGTACTGTCACAGTGAAGGGGAGGATGAGTATGGTTGGGAGAAGAAGTGGAAGGAGCCAAAGATCATCTTTACTGAGTCAGACCTTATGCAATGTGATATAGAGGTAACAAGTGACTTTGACGCCTTTGGCCTCCTGAAAGCCACGCACACACACCAGTTACTCACAGATATTAACACTTACAGTTTCAACCACTTGTCCATTCAGGAATTTCTGTGTGCAGTTTACATTTCATTACAGTCCCAGCAAGAACAGCTTCGTTTACTGAGGGAACATTTTCGTGAATATCCTAATATTTTTATTTTTGTTTGTGGTTTAACAGGATTAGCATCCAGTGAAATGTTCCAGTTCATATACTCCAAGTTGATGTCACCTGGAGAGTGGTTAAGAGGTGATCCTGATGTCATTACAGCAATGAGGTGTATTACTGAGAGTAAACAGAGTAGTGGTCCACATCAGTCAGTTTCACCCTTTACATTGAATATGAATGGGAATACACTGTCACCTTATGATTGTTTATGTCTCTCCAATGTATTATCATGTTATGCAGTATCACAGCTGAAGATGGAGTTTTGCAGTATTGGCAACAAAGGAGCTGAATTGTTAGTGAAGTATTACCCCAGTAAATATACTACTAGTCAACTACTGGAGGAATTGGACCTCACGGGTAATGATCTCACCAGTGAAGGAATGGAACATGTGATGAAGATTGTGAGGACAAGTGAGCCCCACTATTAGCTGTTGATACACTGAGTGATTATTGTATGTTAGTGAATTGACCACACCTCACTGAACTGTATGTGTTTGTAATGTCTACTGTTATCATTACAGGTAGTGCCACATTAAGAGTGTTAAATGTTAGTTGGAATGATATTGGGGATGAAGGAATGGCAGTAATATCAGAAGCACTACAGCACAACAAATCACTCACTACACTGAGGGTAGTAAAGTGTGGGTTATCAGTGAAAGGTACTGTAGTGTGTGTATTTTATAACAATAAGATATTTGATTATTAAACACCTTGTATCAGTTGATTTACAAATTCTTACAGTTTAGTGATTTTAGTGAGAATGATTATTTGTATGTAATTATATGAAATATCATAATAATGACATTATTTTACATATTGTATGGTTTCTATATCAATATGTTTATTGATTACCATATATGGTAAATAATTGTAATTGTTATGATCATTACAGGTGCAGTGTACATCAGTCAACTATTGAACGTCACTCATACACTTCAACAGCTTAACATGAGTGACAATGATATTGGTGATGAAGGGATGGCAGTAATATCAGAAGCACTACAGCACAACAAATCATTCACTAGACTGTGGGTAGGAAGGTGTGGGTTATCAGTGAAAGGTACTGTAGTGTGTAAGATGTAGTATGATAAGATGTTGGGATTGTAACAGATATTGAAATTTATGTGGCTTCCTTAAATTACCATATGGAGCAATTAGTATAATTAATGTAAACATTTGTGATGTATTGAATATTCACCTAGTGCAGTGCTAAATGTACATTTTATAATTTACTGGAAATGTTAATATTAATAGAATTACCATATATGGGTATAATTTATTATTTATATGTTGTTTTGTGGTTACAATGTGTCTGTAATGATCACTACAGGTGCCATCAGTATCAGTAAAATGATGATGGTGAATCATTCACTACAAAAGCTTAGCATGGGGTATAATAGTATTGATGATAGCGGCATCTCTGCCATTGCAGGAGCACTTGGTCATGGCAAGATTAATATACTGTATGTTGGAGCGTGTGGCATTACTCTTACTGGGGCAAGATCACTAGCAGCAGCTTTATCATCCAATCACACTATTACAGAATTATGGTTGCGGCATAATCCCATTACTGTAGAGGGAGCTCTACTGATAGTAAAGTCTGCAGTTAATAATACAGTGTGTCAATATGTGGAGATTGATAGTGAATATAAGAATGATGAGATAAAGAAGATGATGAACATTTTAGAGGCGAGGCGTGTACAAGAGGTAATAGATTATGTTATGTGATGTAATAAACATTGTCATGGTAACAGGATAGTAGTTCTAGTGAAACTTACAGTGTCAGTGAAGATGAGAGTTCTGAAGATATACCACTAGAAGTATATAATTACTGTAACTGTATGATGTAATAATGTTTCTATGGTAATAGGAATTATTACTACAATCTCAAATTGCAGAAAGCATTACGGAGAAAAATAATAACTCAAGGTATGGATAATCACCATGATTATAACCATGGTGATGATTGTCATGACAACAGAAGTGAGGAGCTAGTACATACACTACCCATCATAGCTGGAGATGGACCAACTGTTAATATGGAGATGTCCTTGATGAATCAAAGTGAAGATGATGATCATTCTGGAGGACAGGAAGAGACAAGAGGTAGTAGGTTGTGTTGTGTGATGTAGTTAATGAATGTTGTCATGGTGATAACAGGTTACCATAGTGATCAAGTACCATCAAAGAAGGAACGTGATTGTTGCCTGTTGTCATGAAAACATACTGATAATAACCACACCCCTCTAGATCATGTGAACTACAAGTTTAATTTTACACTTTCTGTAGAAACTGACAACATAATTTGTAGTGTAGATGAATTTTGTACCACATTTTTCGTTGTATGGTGTCTTGTGAAGTTTAAGATATTATTGAGTTATTAATTAGTTGTGTACTTTTACAAAGCTCATACCATAGCATATAGTATACCATAGTACTTTGGTAAAGCCTCACTCAAAATGAAGGTTTGATGGAAAGCTTGTAAAAATTAAATCCACTTGCACCATGGTTATAACATATACCACATACTTTATAAGGTGCACCCTTACATATTTTTGTCACAAATTGCAAATACCATTCTATAGCTACAGTATAAATAATTATAATATGGCAATTTGTGAGGAATGACATTTCCAAGTTTACAAACTACATAAGACAATGCTACTGCCATGGCTGACTGCTGTTACTACTAAAACACTCTAATAGTGCAGTCAGTGTTTAATAAGTATGCATATTAAAAACAATGACTGCACTATTAGAGTGTTTTAGTATGTTACGTTATTGACTCTACAAGTAACATTGGTCACCATGGTGACACATCTGTTTCTACCCTATTCTGATCAAACCATTGTATTTATTTGTATAGCTTCAGTGTTCACTCCCCGGGCAGTAAATAATATAAACAATTTTAGAATATGGCAATGATTGTCATGACAACAGAAACAAGGAGCTAGTACATATACACTACCCATCATAGCTTGAGATGGGGTTGAAGTGATTATGCTCAAAATTCTCTTTTGTTATCTGACTGCTCTATTAGAGTAACATGAGATTCGCTCTATTGATATGCCCTAGAGCTCTATTAGAGTAACATGAGATTTGCTCTATTGATATGCCCTAGAGCTCTATTAGAGTAACTACAAAGTAAAATCCTGACTGCTTTATTAGAAAATTTGATTATCCTATTGGAGTAAATATCTGCTTTGTGTAACATGACAAATGTGCCAGACTTACAATTCTGCTAAAACTTAATTACTAGTTTGGAGGACAGGAAGGATAAAAATTTCATAAAACTATATCCTTTTAAATATTTAATGTCTATTTTTGATACTCTGATGCCATATTCCTCATACGCTACTATCACCTCATTACACTATATAGCTAGCAGAAATCTGATAGCATATGAAACAGCTCACTAATCAGATCCTTTGATCTCTCTACCATGAGCTAACAGATGTAGCTGGATTACTCACTGGTAATCCCTTCACCTCAGCTCATGTGATCCAATATTACATCACAATAAATGTGATCATACTAAACTACACACTGCCTTAGTATTTCTACTACAAATGCAAGATGCAAGCCATGTATTTGTAACAATAATTCAACAGCACAGCAATATTAATAAACTGGTTGAACACTGACTGCACTATTAGAGTGTTTTACATCTTATTGTTTCTACTAGTACTAATTGTCAATAAGTAACTCCAAATCAGTCACCATGGCAATAAATTATGATAGGCTATCCATCATATTGGTATGGCTTTCTTTTCTTGTAGTGTTTTATTTGTATGGCTTCCAAAACACTGGCAGCAGGATTGGTAATATTTCCTGTAACCAATTATAGTAACAACTGCTACAACTAGCCACACCCACACCCCATACACACCTCTAATTCTTAGCTTGACCCCAGTTAGTGTGACCAAAGATGCCTGCACAATGTGCCTTATCTTCATCTTCTACCAGTTGGTCACTCACACATGCAAGGAATAATGACTATGACATTAGGTCTGAAATTTATGGTTTGAATAGGCAAAGCAAGCGAATATCCAAATAGTTTGAATAAGCCATTTTACTATTACATGATTTATGCTAAAAATGTAATTCGTTTAATTACTGAAATACCTTTTAGATTTGTAGTTAATTACAATATTATTATGCCAGCAGAAAATTTATTCACTGAACATCCAAATACTCTCTGGTATTCGAATACATGTGCAACTGAGCGAATATTCGAACGAATCGAGTATTTGTTTTCAGCTCTAATGACCATCTCTATTTATAGCCCATCATATGATAACCAACTAGTGTCCCCATACAATGAACTTCTCATCAGCACAAGCTGACATTAATTCTAATATTTTCACTGTACTAACAACACTAGCCTGTGCCAAATGTCATTGCCACACAATAAGCATGTACAACAATAGTTCATAACACACACACACACACACACACACACACACACACACACACACACACACACACACACACACACACACACACACACACACACACACACACACACACACACACACACACACACACACACACACACACACACACACACACACACACATACACACACACACACACACACACCACAAACGCGCGCGCGCGCACACACACACACACACATAGATAATTGGTTCTTTTCAGTTGCTATGGTAATACTAGTCATCCACTCGGAGGCTCATTAGAGTCATCACAAATAATATAACATCCACTGGTATCCTCCTGTGGATTTCAATTATCATTTAAGTATATTCCTCAATAATTACAGAAATACAACCTGTTTGGCAGTGACAATCAATAATGGATATCCCATCTTCTTACTCCTTGTGTCCATCACCATGACAACAGGTTTACCACTAGCAGCAGAAACACTCTCCCAAAAATCTTCAGTTACAGCATTCTTGTAAGCAAACTTTGTCAAATATTCATTCATCCCAGTCCGGTAATCCTTTATAATGACAATAATTATTGTGTTATGCAACAGTAGTAGCCCCAAGGTTTAACAGGTAGTAAAATGACAAGAAAATAGAGAACTACAAAACACTCTAATATAACACACAACACTAATCCATGCACCCCACAACACACGACATGTACATGATAACATCTACACATTATAACATACACAATACACTGATTTGTACAAACCTGCCAATGACAACAATGATGCTTTTCTGAAGCAACATTATAACTAAAATTATATATCATCAAATGCAGCCATATACTTTAACTTTACTTATAATAGATACCATCAGAAAACTCTATTGTTCCGTATTGAGGATTTAGGATTTACAACTACATTCTAGAACAATTTATTATTATTGTGTGACTTTGAGGGTTTTTGATATCTGTTCACCTGGCGTCATGCGAAATGTGGAGTTTTAAGAATGCTTTGATGTAAATATACATTTAAAGAATTCAAAATCTGCTAGTATAGCAGCAAAATCTACAGCATTTGAGGGTTGTTACCCCAGACCTTTGGATCTAAATTTTACCCTCCCCCCCTCACTATTGAATATGTTCCTATGCTATGACCTTACAAGTTTGTAATGACATCTCTTCATACAGTACACCACATTAAGACAAATAACTCATCACCTGCTCAACTCTCTACCATCTGTAGCGAAAAGTAGCTCACGTGCTCAGTCATATTCCCAATATTTTTAGGGCTGGTTCATTCTTTACTATAAGTTTCCATTTTGGTTGTATCAGACCTCGCTACTGTATCAGGCAGAGATTCATCCTAGGAGTTTAAGCGCCAGCAGAAATAAAATTAATCGCTTTACGCGCTTATATTTTGTGAAGTGAAAATGGTGAAAACAAAAGTCAACCTTGACGTTCACGGTGATGGCTCAGATACACGTGGAGAAGACGCGAGGATAAAAGTGACTAGTAAACTGACTCAATAGTCGTTTGTGTTGATGATAGCGCGTCAAATAATGGTAAGAACTAAGCACCTCTAATACATGCTTGTATCCTACACGTGCTTTTATTATAGTTGGGAGTTAACAAGGAATATTGTACTTTATTATGAACGGGTAGTTGAAGACAGCTGGCCAGCATTTGTGTGGTAAGTGATTGTTTTATACAGAGGAGTATTAGAATTACTGTGTATGTAGGAATAGTAATAGAGTTGATTTGTTAGAACAATGCCATGGTAACTGTTGCTGGTGGTGAACATCTTTTATGTGAATATTGTAGTTTTACCGTACAACAGGAAACTGTGACGAAATAAACTTTGCTTGACATCAAATTCATCCTTTGTCAAAGTTTCCCGTTGTATGGTATAATTGTTACTATAGCAATTCAGAGGAGGGCCGACACGATATAAGCGCTTCTAAATGTATTTACCTTAATTGCATATTTCTCTGCATATTTAGCGAGCAGGGAACCCTCTTTGATTGGCACTGAGCTCCTAGGACGCTTGTAGAACCCGCTAACAGGCATGCTAATCGGTGTAACCGTGTTGTATCTTCCCAGGTATCTTCCTCGCGGTGACTTGCCACTCAAGGTAGGCGCACGTGATTTAATTTCAAAGTGGACATAAAAACAGTGGGGTTGGATGGGGCTGATCGCGCGATTGATTTAAGCATGAAACAAACTTTCGAATGATATGTATTTTACTCTTACAACCCTTCAAATAATCCTACCTGTACAAAACCTACGGCTGACGTGAACGTGTTGGCCCTCCTCTGGTATTTGCACCTGCCATGTTACTTGTGCAATTGCACTAGATCAAAATACTGTGAAATACCGAATACCTTTTGAATTTGTAATACCAAAAGTAAAATTTTGATACCGCCCAACACTAAATTATGCAGTCCTCCTATGGGGTGTTAGTCCCATCCCCAGGAGGACTTACTTGGGAGTGCCTGCTTGATACACAAGCATTCCAGCTTGTCTGGGTAGACGTGACCATATAAACTGCAGCTACAGGCTATGCTTTGTGTGTGTTGTGTAGTGTGCACTGTAGTTAGTATTGTCATATTGTGTGTTTTGACTGTCTACAGACTAATATGGCAGCTGCTTAGCGCCCATGCTAGTGTATTCAGCAGACAGAAGCAGGTCACATCTAAAGTGCACAACAAGTTGAAAATCCCATTCTAAAGGATTTGCAATTCATTGACTCTGGAAGGCAAGGTGCATTATACAGAGCAGAATAGTTGCTGTAAAGAAATAGAAATAAAATAAAGAAGAAATAGGAATAAAATATTAATATATTGAAGCTGAAACATGAAAATATCATTGAGTTTAGGTAAGTTACCTTTGTGTGCACTAAATATGGTACATGCTAATTGCTATGGCTACACAAATTATTGTGGTTACAACCACTATTGAGTCAACAGGATAACTTGTATGTATGTTAACTTCCTATTCCATTACAGGGGCATATGCAGCAAGGCTCCATGCTATTGTATCATCATGGAATATTGCCGGCAGGGAGCACTCTTCGATGTGCTGCGATACAAAGACCACAACATACTACCACCACAAGTAGTCGGCTGGAGCAGGCAGATTGCTAACGGCAAGCAGTTCCTGCACTCTCATCGAATCATCCATAGAGACCTCAAATCACCAAAGTATGTCTTGTGTTTACCTGCAAAACACCTGATTCTTTGTCTCTTAAATATTTGTGGTTTACGCAAAGTGCTGACACAGCTTGGTAACTATTGATAAACAAATCAACCATACATTTGATGATGAAGCATTATAACTACATTGTGGAGAAGACCTACTAGGGGAACTGCATCCAATTTGTGTGCACTGTTGATATTTGAGAATGTTGAGAAGCCTTTGCTCTACTAATGCTGTTGATTAAACAGTAATATTCAGTGCTTTAGTGATAGTCCCTCTACATGTTACCAAGATGTTGAGAGTTATGACAAGTCCTGGTCATTTATATCCCATTATGATAACATTGCAGATTAGCTTAGCATATAATATGCATTGTTAGATAATGAATATTATTATATGTTGTGTTATTGCTGTCTACACACTAATATGGTTGTCATTTTATCATAGCGTGCTGGTATCTGATACTGATCAACTTAATATCAGCGATTTTGGGACGAGTCGTGCTCTCGGTGACAAAAGCACTCGGATGACGTTTGCCGGCACTGTGGCTTGGATGGCTCCGGAGATGATCCGAGAAGAGCCATGCTCAGAGAAAGTTGATATATGGTTAGTATATTGTACCTCCTGATGATTGTAATGTATTTAATAGTTTATTGTATTAATTGATTTTGATGGGATGTTCACTTTAGGTCTTTTGGTGTTCTTTTGTGGGAGCTCCTGACACAGGAGAGACCTTACAATGTAAGAGCAACACTCACTGGCATCTGTCATCCTTGTTTATGCCCTGGAATGTTGACCTTCTGTAGGAAATTGAATCATCTTCCATCATCTGGGGCGTGGGCAGCAATAACCTTCAGTTACCAATTCCTCAAACATGTCCAGTTGGGTTTAGAATATTAATGGAGATGTGTTGGTGAGTGGGACAAGATAAGATAAATAATTTATATGTCACTATAGGAACACCAAGCCAAAGAGTAGACCGTCTTTCCGACAGATACGACTACATCTTGATATAGCAGCTCAAGAATTCATCAAAATCAATCCTGCAGTTTACCTGGAGTCACAGGTACACACGATGACTGTATATAGACATGATATGATAAAGTTGTTTACAGAATGGTTGGCAACAAGAGGTGAAGGAGAAGTTCAAATGTGCACGTGCGGAGTGTGCTGAACTGCACCTGAAAGAAGCTGATCTGATCGAGAAGAGAGAAAGAGAATTACAGTGAGTGATTTGTGTGGGAAACTGTAATCTTGTTATTAGTTTGTTTTCATTGTCATGTGACTGTAGACATGCTTGTGATGTGTCTAAACATTATCAACAAAAATTAGAAGTTGCCAACAAGTTGTTTTGGCAGTTGCAGTCGTGTAAGAAGAACTTGGAGGCAAAAGAATGAGAACTTTTAAAGTAAATAATAATATTGTGTTTATCTGTTTATTTGTTTATTTGTTTTTACTGTAGGAAGGAGAGGCATATAAGTCGTAAAGTAAAAATGGTGGTAGTACCTACATCTGAGACTGATGGTTTATTGATATCAAACAGTAGGACTGTGTTGCTAGGGTAAAGTAACATTGAAGGTGACACGATGATACTGTAACTCTTTGGCAGGTCCAGCAGTGAGGATGGAGTGTTGGATGTTGATCATAATAGTCCTCCATTAAGAAGGAGAAAACGAAAGAGCAAGTGCGACAGCACCCCACCATCACTCTCGCGAGCAACAAGCAAGGAAAAAATAGAAGGTGACACATTCTTGTGGTGACATTTGTGGAAAAATTCTATTTTAGGGGTTGCTAAGATTGTGTCCACCCTTGAGTTAGGAGCTCACAAGAGTCCAAGCCAACTAAATCTTCCTCTTTCCACACCTGATAAGGAGTCCCAGCATCCCATAGCATTGACACCAGGGGGTAGCTTTTCTCCTGTAGTGAAGCAATTCCTAGAGAGCGTCATGACACCTTCTAGAAAGGCTGGTCAATGTACCCGTCACCGTAGGAACCATTCTGGTGGATCTCTTAGACATTTTATTCCACATAACCCAACAATAACCCGTGGAGGGTCACTTGATCAGGTTGACGCCAGTCAGGTGTTAGTAGATATTGAACAATTAAATTTACTGTCAACTGAAGATGGAGTGACTGAGTCACAATCAGAGTTGGACTCATTACAGAGGCCACAGCTTGTCAATCTTGCCGTGTCCGACAGTGAAATGGACGATGTGACAACCCATCAAGTGACGGTGACATCATCACACAACGATACACTCCACGAGGACTCCAGTAGTGTTGACCTGTTTTTGACGGTGAGCAGTCAGGGAGAGGAAGGAGATGATGAAGAAGATTACCAACCATCATCCGATCCTGTACCAGAAACTCCAACAGGTAACGAAGACTACTCCTCATCACCATCCAGTCCTGATTAGTGCATAAACGAATGTCATTTTATAACCTTTGAAGGTTTGTCTACAACCTTCGAAGCTTTGACGAGTGTTTCTTTTATCATATAATATATTCATTGTTAGTCATAACACATGCACTAAAGTTACCAGCAAAATGCTTTCTTCTAATACTAAAGCTGTTAGGCACACATGTTATTATATTGTGCAGAGCCTAGTAATATAAATTGACCTTTTTGGCTGCTCATGTAAGAGACAAGGACTGCACAAATTACCAACACACTCCATTATGTAGTGAAATGTAAACATTCGAATGTTGTATTTAACATTCAAAGGTTGGAACCTTCGAAGGTTTGTTCGAATCCAGTACATTTGTTTATGCACTAGTCCTGATATATCCTACACTATCCATCCTGACCCTCCGTTACCAACTGTTAACATTGGGAAGAATAAAGGAAATTTGTCTTTACTCAAATGTTATTTTGACTCTCCGCTGTCCAAGAAGGCCCCAGGTGAATTGGATGATAGCGGATTTCATGTAAGTGCAATTCTAATTATTTGACAGAATATTTCACCGTGTTACATTACAGACCCCTCTAATGAATACTCCTCAAATTGATAACCCAACAACTGTATTGTAAATATTATTTATGTTATAAACAATTGTATATTAATTTTTATGATATTCTATTTCCTATGTTTTATTATTCTGGTTATATTATTTATAATTATAATTGATTATATTTATTATAATATTTCATTATCGATTTACTACATGTAATTCAAATGAAAATAAGTATTCCGTATTTCTTCGTGTATGATATCCGGATATGGCAATATAAACTGTGCCCTGTCCTACCACCACACAGGAAGTTACTATTAGAACAAACCATTATTCTTTACTATCAGTGAGACAGACAGTAGTGAGATTATTAGTCGTAAGAAGCAGCGCGGGATAGCCCGCCAGCTGCAGGTAGGGTAGGAGTAACAACACAGCGGATAATATAGCGCTATGTCATTTAATAACGTTTAGGTTGAGGAAGATGGCTAATCATAGATATTATACGCGTAACCATGCTAGCGTATTCAGCAGACAGAAGCAGGTCACACCTAAAGTGCACAACAAGTTGGAAATCCCATTCTAAAGGATTTGCAATTCATTGACTCTGGAAGGCAAGGTGCAGTATACAGAGCAGAATAGTTGCTGTAAAGAAATAGAAATAAAATAAAGCAGAAATAGGAATAAAATATTAATATATTGAAGCTGAAACATGAAAATATCATTGAGTTTATGTAAGCTACCTTTGTGTGTACTAAATATGGTAAATATTTTTTATGCACATGCTAATTGCTATGGCTACACAAATTATTGTGGTTACAACCACTATTGAGTCAACAGGATAACTTGTATGTATGTTAACTTCCTATTCCATTACAGGGGCATATGCAGCAAGGCTCCATGCTATTGTATCATCATGGAATATTGCCGGCAGGGAGCACTCTACGATGTGCTGCGATACAAAGACCACAACATACTACCACCACAAGTAGTCGGCTGGAGCAGGCAGATTGCTAACAGCAAGCAGTTCCTGCACTCTCATCGAATCATCCATAGAGACCTATCATCAAAGTACGTCTTAACCAGTAATATTCAGTGCTTTAGTGATAGTCCCTCTATATGTTACCGAGATGTTGAGAGTTATGACAAGTCCTGGTCATTTATATCCCATTATGATAACATTGCAGATTAGCTTAGCATATAATATGCATTGTTAGATAATGAATATTATTAGATGTTGTGTTATTGCTGTCTACACACTAATATGGTTGTCATTTTATCATAGCGTGCTGGTATCTGATACTGATCAACTTAAGATTAGCGATTTTGGGATGAGTCGTGCTTTTGGTGACAAATGCACTTGGGTGAGGTTTGCCGGCACTGTGGCTTGGATGGCACTGGGGATGATCCAAGAAGAGTCATGTTCAGAGAAAGTTGATATACGACTACATCTAGATATAGCAGCTCAAGAATTCATCAAAATCAATCCTGCAGTTTACCTGGAGTCACAGGTACACACGATGACTGTATATAGACATGATATGATAAAGTTGTTTACAGAATAGTTGGCAACAAGAGGTGAAGGAGAAGTTCAAGTGTGCACGTGCGGAGTGTGCTGAACTGCACCTGAAAGAAGCTGATCTGATCGAGAAGAGAGAAAGAGAATTACAGTGAGTGATTTGTGTAGGAAACTGTAATCGTTTGTTTCATTGTCATGTGACTTTACATAATTCAAGTTCGCGAGTTGCCTAGTTGTCAGTGGGGATCCCTTTGGATCTGAAGGATTGTCCTTTGGCTTGAGATATGGTAGCTACTGCTTGAAGAAAACTTGATGCCTGTGGGAAGAAGACTTGCAATATACTCATTAGGAACTTGCACCTGTTCATGAGTGCCCATAACAATGCCTAAAACGAGTGAGTCCTCGCTCGCAGGCTCACCCGAGGGTTCACTACAAAGTATCTAGTAATGTAATCTTTGTGCACATATAAACAAAATATTGAAAAGTAGAAAATATACAAAACACCACAAGAAACACAAAACTTCCTTTCTTACCTTCTATAGCAAATAAACCCAGCCTTTAATAGACACATTGTCTCTGGCATTTACATGAAAGAAATAGAAACAATAACTTAGAGGCTTTTAAAAGTATTTAGAGCAGTAGTTTGAGAATATATGTGTAAGACTACCTGTAGAATGTGTACCTTCACTTATGTATGGGGATGACGATGGTTTATAGCAGCACGCCCATGTGTGTTCCAGCCATTGTCAGTTGATATGACTCACATGTCCAACCATTGTCAGGTTGATATGATATGACCCGAGGGAATGTTAAGTCAAATGCTGCCTGAGATAGCCCGTATGGATGAGTCATGCACTGGCATCCGCTAACTTTTTAGTGGGTGCTGTAAGATATACACACAAATTATTAACCCGCTACCTGCATGTGATTATTGACTTTTCATGAAGAAGTACCTTATCTCTCTATAGTAATTACACAAAATTACTTCTCGTGATCATGAGATTAAGATTTGTTTAGTAATTGTATTAATTTAATTATTTTGTGTATTATAATTAATACATTACACAAAATAATTCAAATATTATTTTTGTTTTTTGATTCATGAAGTGGAAAATATTTTAGCATTTAAATATTCTCTCTGTGTGTGTGACACTGCATATGCTTGCACACTTGTGTGTTAGTGTATGTATTTGTATGTGTATTTGTGACCAAATTTGTGAATATATCCCAGTACGAGTGGGTTATCTTAGTTATTATCTGAGTCTGAGGTGAGGCCAAGGACGAGGGCTAATAACTACACGAGTGTACTGGGATATGACTGGTTTGTATCCTGGTGAACACACTGGTCTTTTAGCTAGTTTTCCTAGGCAACTCTTATACATTCGTTTTGGAACAACATTGCAAAAGTAGCCTACAACATTGCTACAACTATATCTCTATCAATTATAAACTAGGTTATACAATACCTGAAATATATATTCACTGCTATTTTCAAGCTGAGAATCTTTATATTTTACAGTTGCGGTTATCCCCCCTGGTGGCTTTTTTATCTGCCCACACACTGGGATACAATGAGTTATAGACGAATCCAATTTTTCAACTTTGATGTAGTATAACTTTGTATGCTGTTAAGTCGAATTTGCTGTCTACATGGGAACAGTCTTTCCTCAAAATTTCAAAGCTATAGATCAACCACAAGCCCTTTTCACAAATCCCGTCACATTTGTAATATATTGTGAGTATGTGTGCACACGTAACACATCATTGTCATGAACTGCTGTCATAATGTATAATTGTGTGTTGTTGCAGGAGCAGCGGCTGATTTTCAACATCTCACAGTAGATAGTTTAACCAATAACTTTGTGTAGTTCATGTAATCAAACTATATTTTTGTATATAAAAACTTTGATAAATATTTTGTACTGCCAAAGGAATGATTCACTCCATTCTGAAGATGTAGAAGAAACTGCATGGCTAACACGCAGTAGCATAATATAAAATTATCTGTGGCCTGCAGTACATGGCTACCATTGATAATGATGGTTATGATGAGCTAGCAGACCCTTTTTCTTTTTATACTCAGACTTAGTCTCGAGGCGGCCAACCCTGAAAAAAGACTGGAGTAGCTATCAAAAAAGCGATCTGGCTACGCGAGACTAAGCTACACGTAGTCAGTTTAACTTCAGACATTGGGTTTAGTTGATTATAGGCTTCCATTAGGTTGGGAGAATTTCTTAGGACAATCCTGGGGGGCCTTGGCTTAAAATTGAGAATTATCCATCTGTGTGAAGTTCCTGTGATGTAACTTAATATCTTGCCCCACCCACCCACAATACAAAGGATGTGGTTGAATCATATCAGTCTCGTGATAAGTCACAGTGAAGCAAGGGAGTAGCGACCGAGGGGCCCGACACTATGAATTTTCTTCGACGTGATTCGGAATCTTTTGGAATCTTGGCGGGATTCCTAGATTCCTGGCTTGATTCCAAGATTCCTGACTTGATTCTAAAGATTCCTGTATACCAAATAAGGCTATCCATATCACGTGATTAACAATATACGGATAAATACAAAGTTTTACAAGAATATTAATGAAAGTTAAGATTCCAGATTCCAGAGTCTTGGCAACCATCGACGAGATTCGGAATCCTGTCGTACCCCTCGGTAGCGACTAAGTGTAGTATCAAGAATCAGCGCGGGATATCCCGCCAGCTGCGTCCAGTACTAGTTAGTACTCGCGAGTACTAACAAAATCGGTAGGGGACGAGATCCTAGTATCTATAAGCTCTGCCGGCGTGCTTTCTACAACATCGTAACCTCATCTAACTACACCTTGTGAGTAGGAATGTGATTAGTAATACTACTGAGTAACTAATGGTATTACACCATAGGGAGTAATATGTCAACCAGTGACGTGTTTAAGAAGTTCTACGTGAAATTGGTGAAATGCCTACCAATGGATGATACCCTGTTCAGAGCTGAGTTGTTTGCAAATGATCTTCTTCCTGGCGATCATAAAGAACGTGTGGAGTCACTGGTAACAAAATCTGACAAGGCTGCATACTTCTTGGATCATGTGATCAAGCCCAGTGTAACCAGTGATGATGGTAGTAGTTTTGATAAACTCCTTAATGTAATGGAGGATAGTGAATATCAAAATGTGAAGGAGTTGGCTGAACAAATTAGATCAAACAATGACAATGGTTAGTATATTGTGACCCATTGAACTGTTTAAGTGTACACTGTGCAGGTATCCATTCAACTACTACTAGTGAACCAGCTACTAAGAAAATGAGATGTAGTCCATTAGATGTCAGCAGATTAAAGGCTCGGTATATTAAACACTTATCCACTGATCATACAGACTGGTCACTACGATATGTTCGGTTGGCTCTGGTGAAAGGAGAAAAAGTGACAAGAGCTGATAAGAATTTAGAAGAGATAACAAGATTAACATTACAAGGACAAGTTGATAAATTGCTGTTGAGGAAAGAGCCACTTGGTGATCTGAGGGACATCTTCCATTATGAGAACAAGCCTTGTCCTCGACTGATCCTAATAATGGGAGGCCCAGGTGAGTATTAACAGTAATGTGAACTATTAGTAGTAGTGATGTAGTATGAGTTGTGCAGGTATAGGCAAGACAACTCTAGCCTACGAACTGTGTGTGAGATGGGCGAGGGATGGATTTTTAGCTGAAGATTTTGATGCCGTGGTGTTGATCCAGTTAAGGTCGGTACAACAAAGGTCATTTGAAGATATCATTATGAAGCATGTTGGAGAAGAGAATTACCCGCATTTGATGAAATCAGTGGGGAGCAAATGTCTGATAATCCTTGAAGGATTGGATGAACTTCCAGTCAATCGTCGACAAAGTGATCCATTTTTATTGTGTTTAATCAAAGAATGTACTGTATTAGAAGAAGCCACAATTCTCATCACCTCTCGTCCACATGCATGTGAAGGGATTGATGCCGGTAGGAGAGTAGAAGTAGTGGGCTTTGGGAAGGATGAAATCAGAGAATTCGCAGAAAACTCTTTTTCCAAGGATATCCAAACTCTGGAAGAGTTTCTGAAACAACTAAATGAGTATCCTCAATTACATAGCCTCTGTTATGTTCCTATGCATTTAGACATGATAGTAGATATTTTCCAATGTAGTGAGAAGAAATTACCATCTACACTTACAGAACTGTATCAGGTGTTTATTGTGAAGACTCTGAATGAACAAGTTAAGAAGGAGAATGTTGCAAAGAAGCCGGCAGTGTGTTCAAGTGTAGCAGTAAAAGCAGCTGATAGCTTTGAGGAGACTTTGTGTGTAATGTTAAGAGGTATCCCCAAAGAGACAGTAGGAATAGTATTGTGTTTGAGTAGGTTAGCTTATCGGGGCTTCTTTGATTGGTACTGTCACAGCGAAGGGGAGGATAAGTATGGTCGGGAGAAGAAGTGGAAGGAGCCAAAGATCATCTTTACTGAATCAGACCTTATGCAATGTGATATAGAGGTAACAAGTGACTTTGACGCCTTTGGCCTACTGAAAGCCACGCACACACACCAGTTACTCACAGATATTAACACTTACAGTTTCAACCACTTGTCCATTCAGGAATATCTCTGCGCAGTTTACATTTCATTACAGTCCCAGCAAGAACAGCTTCGTTTACTGAGGGAACATTTTCGTGAATATCCTAATATTTTTATTTTTGTTTGTGGTTTAACAGGATTAGTATCCAGTGAAATGTTCCAGTTCATATACTCCAAGTTGACGTCACCTGGAAAATTATGGAGAGGTGATCCTGATGTCATTACAGCAATGAGGTGTATTAATGAGAGTAAACAGAGTAGTGGTCCACATCAGTCAGTTTCACCCTTTACATTGAATATGGCTATGAATACACTGTCACCTTATGATTGTTTATGTCTCTCCAATGTATTATCATGTTATGCAGTTTCACAGCTGAAGATGGGGTTTTGCAGTATTGGCAACAAAGGAGCTGAACTGTTAGTGAAGTATTACCCCAGTAAATATACTACTAGTCAACTACTGGAGGAATTGGACCTCATGGATAATGATCTCACCAGTGAAGGAATGGAACATGTGATGAAGATTGTGAGGACAAGTGAGCCCCACTATTAGCTGTTGATACACTGAGTGATTATTGTATGTTAGTGAATTGACCACACCTCACTGAACTGTATGTGTTTGTAATGTCTACTGTTATCATTACAGGTAGTGCCACATTAAGAGTGTTAGATGTTAGCCACAATGATATTGGGGATAATGGGATGGCAGTAATATCAGAAGCACTACAGCACAACAAATCACTCACTACACTGAGGGTAGCAAGGTGTGGGTTATCAGTGAAAGGTACTGTAGTGTGTGTATTTTATAACAATAAGATATTTGATTATTAAACACCTTGTATCAGTTGATTTACAAATTCTTACAGTTTAGTGATTTTAGTGAGAATGATTATTTGTATGTAATTATATGAAATATCATAATAATGACATTATTTTACATATTGTATGGTTTCTATATCAATATGTTTATTGATTACCATATATGGTAAATAATTGTAATTGTTATGATCATTACAGGTGCAGTGTACATCAGTCAACTATTGAACGTCACTCATACACTTCAAGAGCTTCACATGAGTCTCAATGTTATAGGTGATGAAGGGATGGCAGTAATATCAGAAGCACTACAGCACAACAAATCACTCACTACACTGAGGGTAGCAGAGTGTGGGTTATCAGTGAAAGGTACTGTAGTGTGTAAGATGTAGTATGATAAGATGTTGGGATTGTAACAGATATTGGAAAGTTATGTGGCTTCCTTAAATTACCATATGGAGCAATTACTATAATTAATGTAAACATTTGTGATGTATTGAATATTCACCTAGTACAGTGCTAAATGTACATTTTATAATTTTACTGGAAATGTTAATATTAATAGAATTACCATATATGGGTATAATTTATTATTTATATGTTGTTTTGTGGTTACAATGTGTCTGTATGATCACTACAGGTGCCATCAGTATCAGTAAAATGATGATGGTGAATCATTCACTACAAGAGCTTGACATGGAGGATAATAGTATTGATGATAAGGGCATCTCTGCCATTGCAGGAGCACTTGGTCATGGCAAGATTAATATACTGGACGTTGGAGGGTGTGACATTACTCTTACTGGGGCAAGATCACTAGCAACAGCTTTATCATCCAATCACACTATTACAGAATTAGGGTTGAGGGGTAATCCCATTACTGTAGAGGGAGCTCTACTGATAGTAAAGTCTGCAGTTGATAATACAGTGTGTCAATATGTGAGGATTGATGATGAATATAGGAATGATGAGATAAAGAAGAGATGAACATTTCAGAGGTGAGGCGTGTACAAGAGGTAATAGATTATGTTATGTGATGTAATAAACATTGTCATGGTAACAGGATAGTAGTTCTAGTGAAACTTACAGTGTCAGTGAAGATGAGAGTTTTGAAGATATACCACTAGAAGTATATAATTACTGTAACTGTATGATGTAATAATGTTTCCATGGTAATAGGAATTACTACTACAGTCTCAAATTGCAGAAAGCATTATGGAGAAAAATAATAACTCAAGGTATGGATAATCACTATGATTATAACCATGGTGATGTTTGTCATGACAACAGAAGTGAGGAGCTAGTACATACACTACCCATCATAGCTGGAGATGGACCAACTGTTAATATGGAGATGTCCTTGATGAATCAAAGTGAAGATGATGATCATTCTGGAGGACAGGAAGAGACAAGAGGTAGTAGGTTGTGTTGTATGATGTAGTTAATAAATGTTGTCATGGTGATAATAGGGTACCATAGTAATAAAGAGTCATCAAAGAAGGATCATGATCATCATCTGTTGTCATGAAAACATAAACACACCCCTCTAGATCATGTGAACTACCAAGTTTTATACTTTCTGTAGAAACTAAATAAACTGACATCGTATGCATGCATTTGTGCAATTGAATTTTGTGCCACATTAATTAAGTCATTGTATAGTGTAAAATTTCACATGTGAATTTTGTTTTTGAACAAATTGTTGCATTATTAATTAGCTAATTATCTACTTTTATAAAGCTCATACCATAGCATATTATAGTGTACTTTGGCAAAGCCTCGCTCATACAATTTTGAAATAAACCTTACAATTAAGCTTGCAATTATAAATCACCTCTAAAATTAAATCCATGTCCACAACTGCACATACAACAGATACCTTATTTTATTTGATGGTTTCATAATTTCATGCCAATTCAAGTTTGTTGAAGTTTCCCTTTGTCACAGGTTGCAATTCTACAGTAAAACAGCAGCATTTCATGAAATTTCAGACTAAGAGCTAACTCACTTAATGCAAGTCATGTATGTGTAATATTAATGAACTGATTGAGCAATGACTGCACTATTAGAGTGTTTAAACATATTATTCCTACAAGTACTAAAAACTACTAAAATCAATAAGCAACTCTAAACATGGCTTCCTATCCTCATTGAATGACTTCACACACTATTCGCTCCATGCTGGCAGGACAGAAGTGAGCACATAGCTACACTACCCATCATAGCTAGACTGTTTTATTATTTCTATTAGAGTAATCTATGATTACAGTAAGAACTTTTCTATTATATAGTAAAACACTCTAATAGTACAGTCAGTGTTCAACCAGTTCAACATAGCGTTTGGTTTTTATGTGTACATACATACATGGCTTGCATTTGATATAAGTGAAAACAATTTTCCATGATTTAAACACTGAAATTTCATCTCTCAAAAATGTTGCTAGAATAATCTGCCACCATGGTGACAAATCCAGTAGTATAGCTTCCCTATACTGACCGAATCATTTGTATTTACTTGTATGGCTTCAGAACATCGTTCACTCCACACTGACAAGCAATAATATACTGGTATATAATTTTATATAACCAAATACCTCAACCGTGGCAATGATTGTCGTGACAACAGAAGTGAGGAGCTAGTACGTACACTACCCATCATAGCTGGAGATGGACCAACTGAGGACTGCATGTAAATTATTATTGTATGTCTTCATTAAATAATGGTCCAATGTATTCTGTATTCTAACAAAAGTAACGTAAAATAATTAACTCCAATTATCTGACTGTTCTATTAGAGTATCCTGAGTAATCTCATTTGTTTTGCGCTATACTATTATTATTCCAGCATAATCACCACAGCTCTATATGTCCTTGGTGAATCAAATAAAGTGAAGATGATCATTCTGGAGGATAAGAAGAGACACGTACAATTGTAAATAGCTAGGTTGCCATAGTGTAATGTAGTTAATGAACATTGTCATGGTGACTACATGTGCAGGTTACGTGAGTACAGTATTCTATCACAACGGTGTTGCTACAGTAAATACTGTAATTGTATAGCCAAAAATTTTCAAGGCATAGGCAACAGAAGTAGGGGGCCATGGCCCTCTTAAATTTTAAGACTCTCATAGAAAATCACTGGAAAGTTTAGCAAATGGTCCCCCTAAAAATTGCTTGTGTATTACTCTGTAACCAATCCAATTTCTCAAGAAGTTGCCAAATTCAGCAATCCATGAAAATATTTCACGATCAAACATTTTAAGCTATACGACATATTGTATTGTACTAACATTACATCATCGTACTAACATTACATCATCACACTATAACATTACATCATCATACTATAACACACAGTCTTTTCAACAGTTATTTTAACAATACAAACACATTCAACTATAGTTAATTATTATAATAATAATTGTATACTCTAAAAATTATCATAATAATAATAATAATAATATACAAATAGTTTACTAGATATAAAGGGATGTGTTATTATGATTGTATAGTTCAGTAGAGCTTGTGAGGCAACATGAAACAAAAGATTACAGTGAACTATCTATATTATACACTGGTCTCCTTTAATTGTGATTTGTTCTTAGGAGGGTGTGGTAGAGTGTGGAAGTGTTTAGTAGACGACGAAGGAGATTTACCGTTAGCTTGTAATGGAGTGGCTGGTGTCTTCAGTGTGTGCTCATCATCCAGGCTAATATCCTTGCCTGACTTATAAATAGTGACAAGTCTCTGTAATGAATGTACATGATGATAATGTATGGTGAGTATTAGAAGATGTACACTAACTGATTACTTGTATTATCAACTACAACTAATAACACTACCAGTGATGGATTAAAGGGGGCTAGCGGGCTAGGAACCTTCCAAGCCATGACTAATATTGTGCTATAGTGGTTTGTGGGGCATTCGCCAAAATATTATCTGCCAATACTTGTGAGCTTATTCGCCAAAGTTTTATCCCTCCAAAATTTAGTATCGCATGGTAGTTTACTAGATTAGGTATTCATTATTAAAAGCTGCTACTACTGTAAAAGTTTTCCTGTGAATTCTCATTTTCATTATTTTCCCCGTCAAATATTTTGCCGTATACGGTTAAAATTTAACCGACCAGTAAGTTATTTACTAGTATTTGGCAGTGATGGAGTGAAATGTATAGTATCATAAAAAATGTGCTTCAAACATGTACTTCATCATAAAATAATGTTCAAGGATTGAATATGGTTGCTTAACCACAAAGTAAATATAAATACACTGTGGGATCCATTAGTGAATGTTATCCTGTATGCCTTATAAGGATTTCTTAATTTGTAAAAATAGGCATTGGTTGTGTGCAACAGGTTAAGTTACTCTCAGTCACATACTCTTACATTGATATAAGCTTCTTTCTCAGCTGTTACGTCACTTAATTTCCTTTCCAAGGCTTGGTATGATTTTAACAATGTTGATAAGTGTTGTTGTATTTGTTTACCATCTTTACTAAACTGTTCACACTTCTCCTCTAACAGCTTATTCTTCTCCTCTAAACTTCTGTTCTTTGCTTGTAGCTCAGCTATCACTACACACAATACAACAACAACATATCGGTTACTATGGTGATATAGATATACCATAAAACGGATTATATTTGAAGGAGATCTATTTTTGAAAAGCATGCCTTCTACAATGAAATTGTCATACGTGTGTGGATTATTTTTGGCAAATAGAAAAGTATGAAAATATAACTTTGAAATTTAATTTATTTGCTGTTCTCCGCTTTGAATATATCCCACTATCCGGTACTACAGTAGATTTAATAGTGAAGGGTGAACACTATCAAACTATACACGCGCACGCACGCACACACACACGCACGCACACGCACCACACACACATACGCACATACACACATACGCACGCACTACACACACATACGCACACACTGTGGTGCACGCACTATACACACACACACACACACACTACACACACACTTGCACATGCACAATATATACACACCACACACACACACACACACACACACCACACATGCTATAGAAACACACGCACATACGCACACACACATTGTATTGTGCGTCCGTGTGTGTGTGTGTGTGTGTGTGTGTGTGTGTGTGTGTGTGTGTGTGTGTGTGTGTGTGTGTGTGTGTGTGTGTCACGTACACACACACACTAATAAACAATTATTAATCAGGAGTGTGGTATATCAGATCACAGTAGAATTAACTATTCTAATAATAGCTCACTCTGATTTTGATCCAGTCTACATGTCAACACATCCACATTGTTTTTGGCCTCATCACGTAACTAATGGAGACAACACATTAATACTCTTATTAAATGCCACCGTTACATAATAACAAAATGTATATATACAAAGCACACAGTGACCACCCATCAATGTTCGTACTAAAATGTCAAATTAACATTTTGTATTCTGTAGAGTTCTTCACAGGTGGCTAATCTCCTTAGTTACGATGAACTATTGAGAAAACTTTCATAGCATTAATGTTATAATGTCTCCCATTAACAGTAAAGGCTTCTGCTTCTATTACAATGTAATATAATACAATAATGGAATTATTTTACATCTTGTTCAAATGTTCCAACAACTTGTAGTAATGACTACCAAGTTGACGTCTGATCACATTTAGAAAACATTCTCATAAGCTGTCGTTTTAATTTTCCACTCATACTGTTACTGGTATCCTCAACATGTTTCATGAGTTTGTGGAGTACATTGTCTCAATGTGTCATATGAAGTCATTTGTCATCTTATACATACACACGGACATCAAACACACTGCATGTGTGTATGTATGCATGCACGTGTGTATATGTGCATGTGTATTGTGTGTAGTACGCCTGCCCTTGGCCTCACCAGATGTATCACACTTTATGGTTTATATAAAGTGATAAGTTATAGTCATATCCCAGTACGAGTAGTTATTACTCAACTCTATGGCAAAGCTGAGGATGCGGGTAATAACTAAGATATTGTGAAATATAATAGTATCCAGTATCATAATGGATGATTACCACAGGTGAGGATGATATTCAATATTTGTGACCCGGCATGAGAAAATAGGGCTTACGTGCACATAAAATTTGACCACATTTTTGGTTTTCAAAATTAAATAATTTCATGTATACACATGGGATTCCAGTACAATTTTCACCATTTATGAAGCTATTCATAGGGAATCTAATGTAGTTTACAGATTTTGTAAATCTTGTACAGTAATGAAGATACATGCTATAATATGAATAGGTATATTTTGTGTACGTACTTAAGCCCGGTTTTCTCATGCCGGGTCACATTTGAGGATAGGCACACATGACACATCAGGCATACCAAAATATTGACTACATCGAGGTTTAAGATTTATAATATATATTACTTTGTGTGGGCGACATTAAAGCCTTGAGCTGTGGTATACAACTCATATACTACAGTTGCCTTATATGGTCTATCCGCCTTTAAGAGATTATGAAGTATACAAAAAACAGTGACGTGACATACACATTTGCTTATGGGATTCATTTTTAGGCCTGAAGTGCAATAAATTTTTAGGCGATTATCTTCGAGATGCTAGTGTGGTCAAATATATCAGTCAAATCCCTCACATAGTAATATTCCAGGTATCACTTTACATGTAGTTTAATGAACAACATGCTGTACTCGTCATTTTCTGCTTCAGTGAAGCTCAAGAAGTAAATGCCTCTTGTACCAGCAGTAGCAATTAGTATAGCAAAAGTGTATAAATTACAAAACATCTTTACCCAATTCTCTCCCACACAATAGTTCTCTCCCACACAATAGCAGTACACACTAAACATTGATTAGGAAGAAGATTCCTTCACTTACAATATTGTCCAATCTTCAAGGCCTGATCCTGCCCCCAGGGGACACTCACCGTTGGGATGGAAGCTGCACACTGATTTGGATCTCTACAGGACACAAGAACATCACATAATGGAAATGATAATTGTTACATACAGTGTAGCTACATTACATGCATCAGTTATTTGTGTAATTAGGGAATTCCCCATTATTAATTCAAACCCACAATCAGGTATATTATGAAATATTGTACACTGTGGTATTGGGAATTTTAACTATGCTGGAATATATTTCACACTATTATGATAATTGGGTTGGGAATGTGTATGTTAAATTGCTATGAATGTTGTGGGGGAGGGGCTCCCTGCTGCTTCCAAACCTACAAAAACTGTACATGACATCACAATGTCATTGTGTAGATTATTAATTTCTTTTAATACTTCACTCACACCATCGCTACTGGTAACCGACACATGTAAATACATCAAGCATACACTATATTATATGTATGCACACAGACACACATGCAGTCACACACACACACACACACACACACACACACACACACACACACACACACACACACACACACACACACACACACACACACACACACACACACACACACACACACACACACACACACACACACACACACACACACACACACACACACACACACACACACACACACACACACACACACACACACACACACACACACACACACACACACACACACACACACACACACACACACACACACACACACACACACACACACACACACACACACACACACACACACACACACACACACACACACACACACACACACACACACACACACACACACACACACACACACACACACACACACACACACACACACACACACACACACACACACACACACACACACACACACACACAGAAGTAATAAATATCACAGTATGGAAACAAGAGAAGATAAGGAAACCAGCCAGGTATAAGGTACAGTAAAGTGCTCACAATCCTACATCACTACCTAGTGTAGGAGCTCTAACTACATCTCATGCAGTCTACACAGCACTGTCTACCAAGCCATGCTATAAGCTAAATCATTACTGATGTATCCATTTACTAAACTTTTCCTTGTCAAGTGCTCATAAAAGTAAATTTGCAAACTTTTCCCCCACCAAGCTATCCCACTATACAGTACACACACACATACAGTACAGCTCAGCTACAAGGTAACATGGACACATTGAGGGCACGCATGTCACACAGGAGTTACTCGTGAGTTGCATGTGAGTGTTGCAGCCACATGGGTTATTACTCGCATCCCTTTTGCTATTATTATATAGCAGTTACTGGGAGAAGACGGCACTGCATAAGCTAGCATTTGCTTCACAAGATTTGGTGGGGTGCTGCCTACTTTTATCAAAACTATTGCAATTGCCAAATAATGGCGGCTTTGCGGATCGATGGTTTTGGCTTTCACAAGGCAACGACGGAATCATGGCTAAGCGGGACCGCCTACTCACCAATCCGAATACAAGGAGTCCTTACTCGCAGCATGGAGTACTGCATGTACTCATGGGTCACTTGTGTGTGTGTGTGTGTGTGTGTGTGTGTGTGTGTGTGTGTGTGCGCGCGCGCGCGCGTGTGTGTATGTGTGTGTCATGCGAGATTCTTGTGAGTAACTCACGCGCACTCGTTACCTTACAGCTGAGCTGTACATGGACTGTACATACATACATACATAGTAACATACATACATACATACATACATACATACATACATACATACATACATACATACATACATACATACATATACATACATACATACATACATACATACATACATACATACATACGTACATACATACGTACATACATACATACATACGTACGTACGTACATACATACATACATACATACATACATACGTACGTACATACATACATACATACATACATACATATACATACACTGGTACTGGTAGCTATATTACATGCTTCAAAAACATGACGACATATCACAGTAAATTCAAAGCTCCACAATAAAGGAATATTTACTACTTTATTAAAATTTTATATTACATTATATGAATTGACTACTGTTTTCAATATTTTGATAATGTTATGTCAAACTTTATATTATATGATATCCAGTGCTCATGCAAATAAAGGATCAGTTTGTAAACATTGTTCAATTACACATACAGAACACTCAATGATAATGTGAACTGTAAACTTTAATGGAAAATGTGACATCAAGACTCACGATAGTGAGTCGCGAGGTCAAGAAGAAGTGCAGCAACGCGACCACTGAGTGAGTTATTTACACGTAGCACCGCCCTCAACGCTCTAGCTAAGCCGCCATTAAAGCTATCGCTTAGTTATTACCGACCCACAACGTTCTTACTGTATAGAATCAACAAACCAAGAATGGAGGAAATAGGCACCACCATTCCTAAGTGCCAGCCATTATGAGTTTTATGGCACCCTTTGTGCGACTACACACGATGAACCATCCTTTCCCACCCAATTCGCCCGTTTACTGAATCTACAATATCCTGAAGCCGACGCCGAATCAATATTGTTTGAAGCCGAAGTTGATAGACATCGATTCAGCCATTCTTCTGATACAGCCTTATAAATGCCTTCCTGTCACCACAAAAATTTTTACGTGGCAGTCGTTTTTTCTTCTTTCTTTCTTTTATTTTCATCGCACACTTTTTCACGGGCTTGCGGGAGCTTTCGTGAACCCTAGAAGTTTTTTTCAAACTCTCTTTTTATACATTCACTTGTTTGTCTAATAACTCACTCATTTCTTCATGGATTTCAGCCAAATTTGTATCAGCACTTCTCCTATGTATGCTCTACCTGTCATACTATTATCAGTCTGAAGTAAACACTTGAATGTATTTGAGAAGGGCTATTACACTACAGGTTGATAGTTGTCATAACTTGGACCCCCTTCGAATGATTTGCATAAACTTTCATATACACAATCTATATTGATGTATCACTCTGTAGTGGAAGTTAAAAAAAATCTCGGGCTTAAGTTTTTCAAAATTAAGCTTCAAAGTTAAATTTACAATATTGTGTAGGCAAGTACAAGTTATGCCCATGCAGTACTTCTCTGCTGCTTGCTAGTAAAAACATCTGTTTATACTTCCAAAAAAGTAGTAATATGCTAAACAAAAACACCCTGGGTGTAAAAACGTGCAAGGCCAATCAGAAGCAGCATTGCAAACAGGTATGTGCAACCAAAAACTTTGATATCAGTTGAGGCCAAGAAGTTACTTATCAGAAATCTTTTTAACTACTTGAATGACATACAATAGTTTATAGCATATTTTCACAACTATGATTGGCTTTGTCGCTTGGCCACCTTTTTCGTACTATAAAGGTGGCCAAGTGACAAAGCCAATCATAGTTGTGAAAATATGCTATAAACTATTGTATGTCATTCAAGTAGTTAAAAAGATTTTTGATAAGTAACTTCTTGGCCTCAACTGATATCAAAGCTTTTGGTCGCACATACCCATTTGCAATACTGCTTCTGATTGGCCTTGCACTTTTTTTACGTTTTTGTTTAGCATTAATGAGAAATCTGCAGAATGTGAAGCGGATTAGTAAACCACAGTTAGTAGCGAAGTTAGGGGGGCCACTTAGCTAAACTCAAGTGATTTTCTATTGCAAAAATCAAATTCCTATGGAGAGCTGTAAAACTTAGGAGGGGCCATGGCCCCCTACTTTCGTCGCCTATGAAACCACTATTGTCACTTCTCCTTATGGTCTACAACATCTCCTATACCTCACACCAATAGCCTTAGGACTGAAACAAATATAAACTTTAGTGTTCGAATAGTTTGAATGATAAAGTGAATGAATATCCAAATAGTTTGAATAAGCTATTTTACTTTAAACGTTTGAAATACATAAAATTTATTTAGTGAAATACCTTTAAATTTGTAATTACAAAACATGCAACAATTAATGCAGAAAAATCATTCACTGTACATCTGAATATTCTCTTAGTATTCAAATACACACACAACTGAGTGAGTGATTGTTTCAGCTCTACTCACCATATGATCAAGATATGGCATTAAAAGTTGCATTAAAACATTGAAGAAGTCATGAGGAGGGCAGCTTTATTACTGTATGTATACTCAAATTATAGATGAGCTTTAACCTCTTGTAACTGCACAAATGCTCTAACATTGCTTGTCTTCCTTCTCTACTTGACTAAACCACAGTCTTGTTGCTTTAACTACCTCATTGCTGGCATATCACACCCATCATTAAAATTTAACTATTGTGACATGTGGTTGCAGTAACAGTTGTTGAAGCATAAAGACACTCTTAACAGCTTACAAGACAGCCTTAGTCATACTATGGCCTCCATCTACAGATTCACTCTACACCTGGCATTAACAGCCATATTTTTTATTTAATTATAAAATCTCTTGGCACACACACACACTACGTACATACACACACAAAGACTCATGTACCATATACGTCAAAACATTCGAGGGGGAAAACTTTCGCGGTTTTCGTGGATTTTAGCAAAACGCGAATGTTTTACCATTGAAACTTTTCCCGACTTTTCCTGCTTCACAATTAGAAAACAATTAGTATTTACCATTCACAGTGAAGTCATTCTCCAATCACAGGTGTCCAATTGTCTTGATACACATGATAGCCACGGACAGAACTGTCGGTTTCAAATTCGGCTTCAGCCATGCGCCCAGTACGCGTGTCAAACTTTATTCTAATTTGCGCACACTCTAAAATCTGTATTGCAGAGGCGTGTGTGGGCTTTAAGGCTGCCAACCGCGAAAGTTTTCCCTACATAATGCACATTGTTGATGAATCGCAAAAGTTTTCCCCCTCAAATGTTTTGACGTATACAGTATGCTACATGTATGCATGCATGCATGCATGCATGCATGCATGCACGGAAGGACACACATGCACACATGCATGCACACAAGCATACATAAACACCCACTATATACACACACTTACAAACACACATGCAGCATGCATGCATGTGTGCACACAACATGCATACATACACACTATATATGAATATACATGTGTGCATGCACGTAAGCATGCATAAATACCCACGACGCATACACACATGCATGCTTGCACACAAGGACACATATGTACACACACTATACATACACATAAATGCTTGCATGTATACAAGCATGCACAATTACCCACGACACACACACACACACACACACACACACACACACACACACACACACACACACACACACACACACACACACACACACACACACACACACACACACGCACACACACACACTGCACACAAATTTGTTGAGTAATTTTAAGAAACTTTCTACACAGGATATATGCACATGCTCAACTTAGGAGTTAATACTGTACTCACTTTGATTTGAACCTGGCGGCAGGAGTACCTTTCTCATCATAGGAATATTTCTATAAGAACATAATGAAACAATACAATGCATGGCAGCTTAAACATTGATCAAGTATTTCTTTATCAACTAAACTAGTTAATCAAACATAATGGGTTCCTATTCACTTGTCAATCATTTATATGTAAGCTACCCAGTAACTGGAATTAAACAATGAAGTTTCATTACTACAAAGCAATAGAATAACAATTACGACATACTCTTTTCTGCTCTGGAACGCCTACAGTAGCTCTCCTCAAGTTAATCCTCCCCTTTGTGACAGCTGTTTGCCTAATGATGGATGTACAAACCAAAAATGTCAAACAATCATAAACAATTCATATCTACTACAGATGGCTACAGGAAGCCGTTACATTCAATATGTTATTATAAGTCCAAGGACAACATATTAATAATGTTAATATCCATAAAGAATTTGAGGATCATCGTCATTGCGTAGAACAAGTAAACATGCCACATACCAGCAAAAGTTATCTAAGAAGGCTACAAGAATATGTCATGTTTGTAGATAGTGCTAGTTGGAAGGCTACGGCCCACCAACAGGCTTTGGGAGCCTTTCAGAGCTTACTAGGGGAGACACTCTACAAGCAGTACCAGCACAATAGGAGAACACCAATAAATACTTCCTTATTTCACAAGTTAAGTTCATATTATAATTAATTTTATGGCATGCATGTACATTTGCAGTGGAGTGTTTAGAAGAGTAATTGTTGGGTTGTCTATATTTGAGCATATCCATTTATGAGGAATGTCATCATTTGAATGTTTACAGGGAAGAAAAGCTTAACACAATAACATTTCTAATAAATTTGATTTAGTTGTTATGTATAAATCTAAGTGATTTGTAAATAAAAAATAAAAATGCTTAACTACTAATTTTTACAACTACAAATTTTATCAATGGCCGTGGACTTCTCACAGACCACATTTTGGTAATCATGTGTAGAAGATGTTGTGTGCATGCATACCTATAAACTTAGCAATATTATAAGGAATCAATATATTTACCTTGGTAGAGAAAAGAATGCAGTGGGGGTGTAAATAAAAGCTTACCTCTTCACGGTGGCAACTTTAGGAGAGTTGGCCATGGCAGTAGCAGTATCGGTCGACTAGAACAACACAAGCATCATTAAATATGACAACTGAGCATCACAATAGATTTATTGTTTCTGTCTACCACAAAACGCTAGGGACATAACTACCAGCACATTAACACCTTAAGAGATAATAAGTCTAATCTTCCCTTTATAGATTAGACCCCTGCAAGGTCTGATTCTATTCCAGTGTCATCAACAATTCTAATGTGTTGGATACTCATCAAAGTACAGTAGTACTCATTTGTAATATCAGCTGCTACTTTATAATAATAATTTTTAGTGATTTTTATCAGCTGGTTTAGATGGCTAGCTATGCTATTATCAGCTGACAATATTTGTACACACCTCCTCTTCATCCGAGCTGAGCACGGTTCCTTCTTCGCTGTGTCTCCCGTCGCTGCTGCCATTCGTGGTCACCGTGAGTTGTGGGGCTGAGGGGCCGGGTGATTTTAGCCTGTGCTTAGCGAGGTTTGGTAACACGGAGGAAAGCTTCTTGGGCTCCTATGACAAACTGTGTCACCTTCACAAGCTGTTGTATTTGCAGGATTCTTGTAATTTCAATAAGCAAAACTGTCATTCATCCCAGTCCAGTAATCCTTTATAATGTAAATGACAATAATTATTGTGTTATGCAACAGTAATAGCCCCAAGGTTTAACAGGTAGTAAAATGGCAAGAAAATAGAGAACTACAAAACACTCTAATATAACACACAACACTAACCCATGCACCCCACAACACATGACATGTACATGATAACATCTACACATTATAACATACACAATACACTGATTTGTACAAACCTGCCAATGACAACAATGATGCTTTTCTGAAGCAACATTATAACTAATCAAATGCAGTCATATACTATATAATAGATACCATCAGAAAACTCTATTGTTCCGTATTGAGGATTTAGGTTTACAGCTATATTGTAGAACAATTTATTATTATTATGTGACTTTTAGAGGGTTTTTGATATCTGTTCATCTGGCATCATGTGAAATGTGGAGTTTTAAGAATGCTTTAATGTAAATATACATTTAAAGAATTCAAAATCTGCTAGTATAGCAGCAAAATCTACAGCATTTGAGGGTTGTTACCCCAGACCTTTGGATCTAAATTTTACCCCTCCCCCCACTATTGAATATGTTCCTATGCTATGACCTTACAAGTTTGTAATGACACATCTCTTCTAGGCAACATACAGTACACCAAACAACTCATCACCTGCTCAACTCTCTACCATCTGTAGCGAAAGTAGCTCACGTGCTCAGTCATGTTCCCAATATTTTTAGGGTTGGTTCCTTCTTTATAACTTTCCATTTTGGTTGTATCAGACCTCGCTACTATATCAGGCAGAGATTCATCCTCGGAGTTTAAGCGCTAGCAGAAATAAAATTAATCGCTTTACACGCTTATATTTTGTGAAATGAAAACAAAAAGCATAGATGACAAAAGTCAACCTTGACGTTTACGGTGATGGCTCAGATACACGTGGAGCAGACGCGAGGATAAAAGTGACTAGTAAACTGACTCAATAGTCGTTTGTGTTGATGATAGCGCGTCAAGTAATGGTAAAGAACTAAGCACTTCTAATACATGCTTGTATCCTACACGTGCTTTTATTGTAGTTGGGAGTTAACAAGGAATATTGTACTTTATTATGAACGGGTAGTTGAAGACAGCTGGCCAGCATTGGTGTGGTAAGTGATTGTTTTATGCAGTGAAGTATTAGAATTACTGTGTATGTAGGAATAGTAATAGAGTTGATTTGTTAGAACAATGCCATGGTAACTGTTGCTGGTGGTGAACATCTTTTATGTGAGTATTGTAGTTTTACCGTACAACAGGAAACCTTGATGAAATAAACTTTGCTTGACATCAAATTCATCCTTTGTCAAAGTTTCCCATTGTATGGTATAATTGTTACTATAGCAATTGTAGTTACTTTAGCAATGGTGGGTGTGTCATCATCTACAGCCAATCAGAATTAAAAGTATCACCCTACACTGGCAAGACATTAACGGTTAAGTTGTTGTAGGATAAACAAACTCTCAAAATAGAATTTTCACATTTTTTTTCATAAACTTGAAAACTAATTTTAGGGTAACAAAATACAGTGGACATGTTAATGTGGACACTTGAAAATGAGGACACCTCATAATCCACACACTTAGTTAAGGTCCCAAAGTATCCCTTTAGTACATAAGCTGACCTGGACAATCAGGAGAGGTTGATAATCAGGACACTTGGTCCCAAGGTGTTCATATTACACAGCTGGTTCCACTGTATTCATAATAATATTTTGTGAAGGATATTTTGCTGATGAAATTTGTGGAAATATTGTTCCACAAAAATTTCATACTATATGATGTATACAGAGCAGCGGGTGATAATAGTGACCAGCCAAATGTCAGATCAACTTGATGGTTGATCTGACATGCACCAGTCACCCATCAGCCAATAACACCATTGACCTCAAATATTCAGTTTACACTATGGTATAAGTTAGTCCCTCCTAGCTTGTTTATCTCCTAGCAACAACAAATTGTTTAGTGTTAGCTACAATAACATTGGTAGGTGTACAGCTGTTTGTATGGTATCCATACATGTTTATATGAACTAACTGTACAGCTGTTTGATCCTATAGTTAAATATCAAGTCTTTTGGGATATCATTCATTAAAACTTCAGCTTTTATGTCTGCCAGAAATACCTCTTGAAGTTCATTAAAACATGAAACTGACACTTTACCTTCATTTGATCCCTTTCTTTTAACATAATTCATTCAATGCAAAATAGATTTTGCCCACCCTCTAGTAATGCTGATGTGGCCACCATTCTCCAAAAGAAGTACACAATTTCGTGCACTGACAATCCCAATAGCAGCATCGATTACAATAGCAGTGTTTACGACGCCTCCAATTTCTCGTAGATTTTTAATGTAATCTTGCACACATTTGTCTAGTTCCTTGCCTAGTAGTAATGGCCTACTCTGAGTCTTTGTCGGTAACACTTTAACTTCAACAGGGATGGAAGTGGTAGAGCTACCACTTCTGCACGGTTGTTCTGCAATCATTGTGATTTCCTGTAATTTCTTTAAGTACTCTTCTTTAAACTTCCTAGCAGTTGGTTCCGAGATTTTCATCTTTAACTTCTCTGAGAAATGTCTGGTAGCTCGTGTAGGGCCATTTTCTGCGGCATACCTTCCTATTGCAGCCCTTTCTTCAGGTGTGTAGCGGTTATACTTTCCACGACTTGCTACTTCTGGAGTTGCTCTCACTTTTTCAACACAAGTGTTAACTGTCACAAGTTCCCCACTAGACAAAAAAGGAACGCTGGTTGGAAGGACTACTGGCAAACTAGAGCATTTACTCTTGTATGAAAAGTACTTCAATAAGGACATCCTAACTAACGCCTACCCCTGATATGATAGTTTATGGATTTTAATTTTACGGTTATGGCATTGACCGTAAAATCATAAAATTAAACTCCACATTAAATTTTCGTGCCATACGGTATTTGGTATAAAAGATGACATCATTTTCATGGCTATATTCCTTACCCACTAGCAGTCAAGGTATTGTGTTGGTAGCTGTATAAAGCTGTTTGCCATATTTGTTTCAAGCCTTTGGTTATTATATTATTGAGTCATCCACCTAGAGACAAACTATCACTTTAGTCCTAATCCTGTCACTGTAATGTTAGTTGTTGTTGTTGCTATAGGTCAGTGGGTTACTGTGTATTTAGAGGTGGTGAATTTGATGGAACTCCATATAAGGTGTGACATTGTATACTAGATGTTATCATGTCATGTCATTATATGTTCAGGGTGAAGCTGACATCCCTTACAATTACTCACATGGTGATGACATACACAGCCTTAGCAACACTAATAACTCTTTGTGATGACTTATCCAGGGTTGATAAAGCTGCAGTCATTAGTAGCCTGAAACACTCATGGTTGGATAATGGGAGGTAAAGCAGATATGGAGTAGCAGTTTGGAACCATACAATAGTAATCCATTAGTTTAAAAGTCAACTGCAGAAGAGAGTGAGAATGACATGAGATTATTGTACTTGTTGTATCAGCTATATGTTACAGGACTGGAGTGGAGTAGTATTGCAAAGTTAAGATCTTCCTCCGCTCTCTGTTTGTCCACTGTTAATACAATATCTTGGAATATCACACTCAGCAGGTAAACACATTATCATCAAGAAATGTCTGAACAGTCAATCTTCATCTACTGCAGTGTAAGTTATGGTGAATTGAATATTTTACTAAATGTACTGATGTATAGCATACTTACATATCCAGTCAGAATTACATGTGTATACTTTTAGTGATTAATTGACACAACAGTACAGCTTTCAGTTTGATGATCCAGTAGCTGGCATGACTGTTTTATTAGGATATTTTGTTGCCTAGTTGATCTCCACATACAAAGAGTGCTTGTATGAAAGTTGACATGATGTGTTTGTGTATATGTACAGGAAGAAGCTGAAGCTGTGCAGTGCCAATAATGTAACAGATGGAGGAGGATTTGCAGTACACAGATACAGAGCAGGATCAGCTCATGGAGAGAGCAACAGTTAATCCTCATACATCAACAGTCTCCAGTGAGTGTTGGAGAACTGTAGAACACAGGGAGACTTTAAATTATGAGATATATGGAGCAAACACAGGTGTGTGTGTGTGTGTGTGTGTGTGTGTGTGTGTGTGTGTGTGTGTGTGTGTGTGTGTGTGTGTGTGTGTGTGTGTGTGTGTGTGTGTGTGTGTGTGTGTGTGTGTGCGTGTGTGCGTGTGTGCATGCGTGTGTAGTGTGTGTGTGTGTGTGTGTGTGTGTGTGTGTGTGTGTGTGTGTGTGTGTGTACACGTACGTAAGCATGTGTGTGTATGTTTATAAGGGTCGGGTCAATCTGCTTATCTGGCTCACTCAGATCAGTCATTTTCTCAGGGTCACTTTGGTCCAACTCAATTATCCAGATTGACCCGGGTTTGTAATGTAGCCTTCTTCACTGACCTGTTACTCTATTGCTTTTCATGGCCGCCATTTTGGTAGTGGAATATCTATTATGTTCAATGGAGAAAGGTATTAAAAATATGCACACTTACCAGACTGATTAGATTATTATTATTATTAGATTAATTCATGTTATTGTATTGTAGCCAGATTATTCTAGAACTTTCTTTGTATTGCTGTTTAAATACCACATGTATTGTAATAACCTTAGTGCAGTCATGATCATTACATTTGTGTGAATACTTCGTCAGCGCTACTCTAACAGGTTATGGGCCCAGTCAGTGTCCAGTGTTAACAAGCGTGCTAATTTGTTTGAAGTGAGAAATTGTTTTGTGGTGTCGAGCTACTTCGTTATGGTAGAGTCTAAGTCTGTTACAGCAGTTGTTCCGTTAAATGGTTCGAGCTATCCTACATGGAAAATTCAGTGTAAGATGGTCCTTATGAAAGAGGGTTTGTGGAAGATAGTAATCAGAGAAGTCGTACCGACTGGTGCAAGTGAACTAGCGAAGTTTGCCACGACAAGGGATAGGGCTCTGGCTACCATTGTTCTTTCTGTCGATACGTCGCTGTTATACATCATTAGTGATCCTCAAGATCCTGTTGCCGTATGGACTAAGTTGGGTAATCAATTTGAAAAGAAAACTTGGGCAACCCAATTGGATCTACGTCGTAAACTGCATTCTCTACAATTAAAAGATGGAGAGTCAGCACAGATGCATATCAAGGTGATGACGGAAATCTTCGACTCGCTTGCAGTGGCTGGAGAAACCGTGTCAGAGGAGGATCGTGTGGTTTACCTCCTTGCAAGTTTGCCAGAGTCATATAACGTGTTGGTGACTGCACTCGAAGCCAATGAGGATGTGCCGAAATTGGAAGTTGTCACGGAACGCATTCTGCACCAGGAGAGAAAGCTGAAGGATAAAGGTCAAAATGTTGAAGGTGCCAGTGCAATGATCTCCCAAAGAAATTTCAAAGGAAAACTGAAGAGATGCAATTACTGTGGACACATTAAGAAGTATTGTCGAGACTTCATTAAAGTTGAGAAGGAGCGCCAGAAGGAGGTTAATAAGAAATCTTATCAGCAAGCAACTCCAGTAACCACACATGAAGGCTCAGACAGTGAAAGCTCCGGACTAATTGCAAGCCATGCATTGTCAGCGGTAAATCCAAATGAACAGTGTGTCTGGATAGTAGAGTCAGGGGCTACGTGTCACATGTGTCATGATGACAAGATGTTTATCACCCTCAACCAGATAGAAGTGATGTTGGGAGATGGGCAGAGGTGAGGTGGTGCTAGATATGGTATTGCCAAATGGTGAATCAAAGTCATGTACATTGCATAATGTTCTTTATGTGCCAAAACTTGCCTATAATTTAATAAGTGTAACAAGGGCTTCTCAGACAGGCAAGGTAGTAAAATTTACTAAGTCTGCTTGCTATGTGCCTTTTGCCAAGGCCACCAAAATTGGAGATCTTTACCAACTTGACCACAAAGTAAACCATGAACAAGTTAACTTTGCTCAGAAATCAGATACTAAGGAAGATATTTGGCACAAGCGTTATGGTCACCTAGGGTTAAGTAATCTTCAAAAGCTTGCTTGCAAGAATCTTGTCAAGGGGTTTGATTTTAATGTTACTCGAGAGCTTACCTTTTGTGAAGCGTGTCCTCAAGGTAAACAACACAGAACTAAGTTTCCCTCTGGTGAAAGGAGAGCAAATGAGCTTTTAGGTCTAGTCCATAGTGACGTGTGTGGCAAAATGAGTGAAAAATCCCTAGGTGGCGCAGAATATTTTCTGACGTTTATAGACGATAGAACAAGATATGTGTGGGTGTACTGCCTGCAATGCAAAGATCAAGTTTTTGAAAAATTCTGTGATTGGAAAGCAATGGTGGAAAAAGCTACTGGTATAAGATTAAAAGCTATTCGCACAGATAATGGAGGAGAGTTTACCTCTGGTGAGTTTGAAGCATACCTCCAAGCAGAAGGAGTGCGCCATGAAGTTACAATACCAAAGAACCCAGAACAAAATGGGGTAGCAGAACGCATGAATCGAACACTGGTTGAGACTGTCAGATCTATGTTATCCCATGCTAATTTACCACATAAGTTCTGGGGTGAAGCTCTCTCTACCGCAGCTTACCTACAGAACAGAAGCCCTACCAAAGCAGTTGATGGAATGACGCCGTATGAGGCCTGGACTGGAGAAAAGCCTCAACTTGATCATCTAAGAATTTTTGGATGTCAAGCATTTGTGCACATTCCCAAAGACGAGAGAAAGAAACTAGAATCAAAATTCAAGAAGTGTATTCTCATGGGATATGGCATCACCACAAAAGGTTATCGACTGTACGATTCACTTAAGAGAAAAATAGTCTTCAGTCGAGATGTGATTTTTAATGAACAGAAATGTGGATTTGAGGAATCAACACAACAGGAACCACAGAAATATGTGCGTCTTGACTCTTGAGTACTCAGAGGAACCTCTAGAAATGGTTGATTCATCAGAATCCTTACCGCCTGAACCTCCGTTGTTACGGAGGCATTCTGAACGTGAGAGAAAACAAACTGAGTTTTATGGACAACGTTGCAATGTCACTGATGTCAAGGAGCCTAATTCCATCAGTGAAGCTCAAGAAAACCAACACTGGATTAATGCCATGAAAAATGAAATTGATTCTCTTCATAATAACAATGTGTGGGAATTAGTTGAACTCCCAAAAGGTCGGAAGCCAGTGGGGAGCAGGTGGGTTTTTAAAGTAAAGACAAATGATGATGGATCTATTGAAAGATGTAAGGCTCGCCTTGTTGCCCAGGGATACTCCCAGAAAGAAGGACTAGATTACGATGAAACTTTCAGTCCTGTAGTAAGATCAGAATCTGTCTGCTCTGTGATTGCCCTTGCTGCCATGAATGGTCTAAGCCTACATCAGATGGATGTAACTACCGCTTTTCTCCACGGTGATTTAGAAGAGGTAGTATATATGAAGCAACCCAAAGGTTTTGTAACACAAGGTCAAGAACATTTAGTGTGTCAACTAAAAAGAAGTATCTATGGACTCAAACAAGCACCTCGGTGTTGGAATCAAGCACTTGACACACAGCTGAAAAGAATGGGTTTTGAACAGAGCTCAAATGATCCCTGTATTTACATTTCCACAACAGATGGTCTGTTGATTTTAGCTGTGTATGTTGATGATATACTTCTAGCCGGTAAGTCTCCACAAAGAATCGCACAAGTTAAAGCTGATCTTGGAAAACAGTTCCGAGTAAAAGACATGGGTGAGCTCCATTACTTTTTGGGAGTAAGTGTGAAGCAAAACTCTGACACTGACAAGATTTGGATAGGCCAGCCTTCTTATACTCAAGCAGTTCTCAAGAAATTTGGTCTGGAGCATTGTAAATCTGCTACCACACCAGTGGCTCAAGGAACGAAGCTGTTGAAAGCTACGGAAGACTCAGAACTGATTGATGCTACTCTATACAAATCTGCCATTGGTATGTTGCTGTATCTTTCCGGATGGACTAGACCAGACATTACCTTCGCCGTATGCAATGTTGCTAGATTCTGCTCTAAGCCAACCAAAGAACATTGGGTGGCAGTTAAACGCATACTAAGGTATCTGAAAGGTACAGCCAATCATGGTCTGGTGTATTCAAAGAGAGACGATGATAGCACAGTGATCGGATTTTCAGATGCAGATTGGGCAGGCGATGTAAATGATAGGAAATCTACTTCAGGCTATCTTTTTATGATGAGTGGAGCACCAGTCAGCTGGAAGACTAAGAAACACACATGCGTTGTCCTTTCCACAGCTGAGGCTGAATATATTGCACTGGCTACCACAACACAAGAAGTGACCTGGCTGAGACAATTATTGAAAGAGATGCAAAATGAGCAAGCTTAGCCCACTGTAATATATGAGGACAATCAATCTGCCATTTGCATAGCTCAGAATCCTCAATATCACAGCAAGACCAAGCACATCGATATTAAGTATCATTTTGTTAGAGAAAAGGTACTAGACAATACCATAGAGTTATGTTATTGCTCTACTAATGACATGCTGGCTGATGCATTAACTAAAGGACTATCATGTGACAAGTTCACAAGACTCAGAAATTTGGCTGGAATAAAAGATATGTCTGCTTGTGAGTGAGAAGGAGTATTAAAAAATATGCACACTTACCAGACTGATTAGATTATTATTATTATTAGATTAAGTCATGTTATTGTATTGTAGCCAGACTATTCTAGAACTTTCTTTGTATTGCTGTTTAAATACCACATGTATTGTAATAACCTTAGTGCAGTCATGATCATTACATTTGTGTGAATACTTTGTCAGTGCTACTCTAACAAAAGGGACATTTATTTTATAAAAAACGTAAAGCTGGAATGTCAAGTTGTTATGAAGTAAGATAAAAGGATGTCTTTATAATCAGTCGTTGTTCGCTACAAGCTTGCTCCTGTCAATTATCCATAGGTGCCAATATGACCACCAAATGGCGGCCGTAGTGGTAACAGGTCAGGAAAGAGATCTTTAACAGTCACAAATAATATTGTTGACTGTTCTATTAGTCACCGGGTCTATTACCGGGTCATCATGATTGGGGATGTGTATACAGTAGAACATGTGTAATATGGACACCTTAAGATCAGCCAAAAGTGTTCCGATTATCAAGAGTAAAAGTGATACAATTATCAAGGTGTCCTGGTTTTCCAGGTCAGCTTACATATTAAATGAACCTCAACTAAGTGTGTTGATTTCAAGTGTCCACATTAACAAATAGTATATTAGGCAGTCCCCTATTAATTGGTATTGTATGATTATTAAGAATGGAACAATGATGTTCCATGTGTGACACATTGTGTTGTTCAAATCCTTTACATTGACAATAAGGGAGTGACTAATACATTACATTTCAGCTGCACTTGTATATGTGTATGTTGTGTAGTGTTTATGTCTATAGATTGTATGTGTATGTGTATATTGTGTGTGTATGTGTGTTTATGTACATGTGTGTATATCTGCGTAGATATATGTGTACATGTACTGTGTCATAAAGTCTAGTAGTCCAGCCAGATGTGGATGTATTCACTGCATTAGTGAATTGACACCACAAAGCAATAATTGGGGCGAGCCTGAGCGAGCCCCACACTAGCAAGATGAGTGATGTTATCGACCATGCACAAAAAATTACAAGTAACTTACGCATACTACGAGAATTCAACGGCTTAGATTACAGCACGTACTTATATGGCTGGTGTTATCGTCCATGCCACGATAGTAAACGGCGTAGATTACAGTGCTTCCATATATGACTTCCTTATTTGTTTCGTGTCATCAACTATGTCACGGGTGTAGATTACAGGACCTCATGTAGCGACCATGCCATAGAAGATGAACAGAGAAGAAAGAGTACGCCATGCACTGTAATGGGCGAAGACGACGCCTCGTCTCTGCGGGCATCTCTGACACAGCCACATCTTCATCCGCCATAACTCACCACATCTCGACACGTTGTTGCATACGTTTCTTGTATGCTTCCCACGTGACCATACAAATTGCATGCATGCATTCTCAGGCTCGCCCCTCGATGCTGTGTGCATCTGTCTAGTAATAATGTTGTAGGAAAAATGAGTGATCTTAATGAGCAACTGAAATGAATAAAAGGTTTGATGTACAGCTGTAGTTGTGTGTATGTTCTATTAGAATATTATTGTGTTGTGTACATGTGTACTAGTGTTTAGATTTGATGTTACTAGTTATATGTTACTACAGGCAGTAGTAGTAGTAACTGTGATTGTTTATGTTAGGATCACATGATCCAGGGATAAAGGACAATGTCATCATCACGAATATTCTAACACAATGTTAAGCACTTATGGGAATACAGTGTATCTACTGATGAGTAATCTATACCATTGATTATGTACTACAGGTAGTGTGTGTGTGTGTGTGTGTGTGTGTGTGTGTGTGTGTGTGTGTGTGTGTGTGTGTGTGTGTGTGTGTGTGTGTGTGTGTGTGTGTGTGTGTGTGTGTGTGTGTGTGTGTGTGTGTGTGTGTGTGTGTGTGTGTGTGTGTGTGTGTGTGTGTGTGTGTGTGTGTGTGTGTGTGTGTGTGTGTGTGTGTGTATAGTGCTGGGCATTGTTTCAATATTTTGGGAATATCACGATATTTAATTAGACAATGTATCGCATCATGGACATTCTTTGATATTGAAATATCGTATTCCAATATTTATTGTTGTTATGTATGTCAAAGATGAATGTAACGGCAGTTTATAGTGTGGATATAAATACTGGTAGTGCTACATGTAAATAACTCACTCAGTGATCACGTTGCTGTGCCTCTTGGCCTTGTGACTCACTATCGTGAGTCTTGATCCCATTATGATAACATTGCAGATTAGCTTAGCATATAATATGCATTGTTAGATAATGAATATTATTATATGTTGTGTTATTACTGTCTACACACTAATATGGTTGTCATTTTATCATAGTGTGCTGGTATCTGATACTGATCAACTTAAGATCAGTGATTTTGGAGTGAGTCGTGCTCTCGGTGACAATCCGACAGATACGACTACATCTTGATATAGCAGCTCAAGAATTCATCAAAATCAATCCTGCAGTTTACCTGGAGTCACAGGTACACACGATGACTGTATATAGACATGATATGATAAAGTTGTTTACAGAATGGTTGGCAACAAGAGGTGAAGGAGAAGTTCAAGTGTGCATGTGTGGAGTGTGCTGAACTGTACCTGAAAGAAGCTGATCTGATTGAGAAGAGAGAAAGAGAATTACAGTGAGTGATTTGTATGGGAAATTGTAATCTTGTTATTAGTTTGTTTCATTGTCATGTGACTGTAGACATGCTTGTGATGTGTCTAAACATTATTAACAAAAATTAGAAGTTGCCAACAAGTTGTTTTGGCAGTTACAATCGTGTAAGAAGAATCTGGAGGAGAACTGCTAAAGTAAATAATAATATTGTGTTTATTTAATTTCTTTATTTGTTTTTACTTTAGGAAGGAGAGGCAGATAAGTCGTAAAGTAAAAATGGCGGTAGTACCTACATCTGAGACTGATGGTTTATTGATATCAAAAAGTAAGACTGTGTTGCTAGGGTAAGATGAAGGTGACACGATGATACTGTAACTCTCTGGCAGGTCCAGCAGTGATAATGGAGCGTTGAATGTTTATAATAGTCCTCCATTAAGAAGGAGAAAGCACCCCACCATTGTTAAGAATACAGGAAATTTATCTTTACTCAAACGTTATTTTATTCTTTGCTGTCCAAGAAGGCCCCAGGTGAATCGGATGATAGCGGATTTCATGTAAGTACAATTCTAATAAAATATTTTACCGTGTTGTAATACTGTGTGTGAGTGTGTGTGTGTGTGTGTGTGTGAGTGTGAGTGTGTGTGTGTGTGTGTGTGTGTGTGTGTGTGTGTGTGTGTGTGTGTGTGTGTGTGTGTGTGTGTGTGTGTGTGTGTGTGTGTATTGTGTATTGTAAATTGTGTATGTTGTGTGTGTAGTGCTGGGCATTGTTTCAATATTTTGGGAATATCGTGATATTTAATTGGACAATCAAGACTCACGATAGTGAGTCGCGAGGCCAAGAAGAAGCAGCAGTACGTGACGAATGAGTGAGTTATTTACAGGTAGCACTGCTCAAAAATTCGCAGACGCTGTAACTAAGCCGCCATAAAAGCTACCGCTTAGTTATTACAGACCTAGTACGTTCTTACTATATAAAATCAATATACCAACAATGAAGTGAATAGGTGCCTCCATTCCTGAGTATCAGCCATTGCGAGTTTTATGGTGCTCGTTTTGTGACAACGCACGACGAACCATCTACCCCGCCCCTTTTCGCTCGTTAATTAGAGAATTAGTACCTTCATTGTTTGAAGAATCAATAACCCGAAGTACATCGAAATCGGCTCAGCCAGTCTTCAGATACGGCCTTACAAAGTCCTTCCTTTCACAAAAATATTTTTGACGCGGCAGTCGTTTTTTTTTTCTTCTTTCTTTCTTTCATTTTCATCGCACACTTTTTTGTGGGCTTGCGGGGAGCTCGCGCGAATCCCGGAAGTTTTTTTCAAACTCTCTTTTTGTACATTCACTTGTTTGTCTAATAACTCACTCATTTCTTCATGGATTTCAGCCAAATTTTTATCAGCACTTCTCCCATGTATGCTCTACCTGTCATACTACTTTCAGTCTGAAGTAAACACTTGAATGTATTTGAGAAAGGCTATTACACTGCAGGTTGATAGTTTCCATAACTTGGACCCCCTTGAAATGATTTGCATAAACTTTCAGATACACAATCTATATTGATGTATCACGTACTCTGTAATGAAAGTTAAAAAAAAGTTGTAGGCTTGAATTTTTCAAAATTCAGCTTCAAAGTTTAATTTACAATATTGTATGCTAAGCAAGTACAAGTTATGCCCATGCACTACTTCCCTGCTGCTTGCTAGTAATAACATCTGTTTCCAAAAAAGTGGTGATATGCTAAACAAAAACACCTTGGGTGTAAAAAAAGTGCGAGGCCAATTAGAAGCAGCATTGCAAACAGGTGCGACCAAAAACTTTGATATCAGTTGAGGCCAAGAAGTTACTTATCAAAAATCTTTTTTAACTACTTGAATGACATACAATAGTTTATAGCATATTTTCACAACTATGATTGGCTTTGTCACTTGGCCACCTTTTTCACACTAATAAAGGTGGCCAAGTGACAAAGCCAATCATAGTTGTGAAAATATGCTATAAACTATTGTATGTCATTCAAGTAGTTAAAAAAGATTTTTGATAAGTAACTTCTTGGCCTCAACTGATATCAAAGTTTTTGGTCGCACCTGTTTGCAATGCTGCTTCTAATTGGCCTCGCACTTTTTTTACACCCAAGGTGTTTTTGTTTAGTATATCGTATCGTGGACATTCTTTGATATTGAAATATCGTATTCCAATATTTATTGTTGTTATGTATGTCAAAGATGAATGTAACGGCAGTTTATAGCATGGATATAAATACTGGAGTCATTTTATGTGACTAGACAATCATCTTTAGCTACGTAACAGAATTGTGAGGTATTCACATGTGAAATGCTACCTGTATGTATCATGTGATTTAAGCAAAATTTAGCATCTTTCATTATTTATCCATATCGTGAAATGAACTTTGACAATATATTGAATTTAACTATTTTTAATATTGCCCAGCACTATGTGTGTGTGTTGTGTGTTGTGAGGCAGCAGTACCCTTGTGGTTGGAGCGTCAACTTGCTGACCCAGAGGTCACCAGGTTGATGCTCAGCTGCTGCTGTTGTTGTTGTTGTTGTTGTTTCCTTGGCAAGGAACTTTACTCACATTGCTCCAGTCCACCCAGCTGTATTAATGGGGACCCGGCAATAGCTGGGGAAGCAAATACCAAGCCATCCATGTCTCACTTAACTGTTGAAGCTAAGGTGGGACTTTGGGTGTCCACACATTTATCCATGAGGCATGTACAGTAGTGTTGGGCAGTATTTTTAGTTCAGTTGAGCTGTAATTGTATGTTCAATTACAATACTACAAGTAAACAACTGTATTTGCACCTGCCATGTTACTTGTGTAATTGTACTAGATCAAAATTCCGTGAAATACGGAATACCTTTTGAATTTGTAATACCAAAAGTAAAATTTTGATACCGCCCAACACTAAATTATGCAGTCCTCCTCTGGGACATTAGTCCCATCCCCAGGAGGACTTACTTGGGAGTGCCTGCTTGATACACAAGCATTCCAGCTTGTCTGGGTAGACGTGACCATATAAACGGCAGCTACAGGCTATGCTTTGTGTGTGTTGTGTAGTGTGCACTGTAGTTAGTATTGTCATATTGTGTGTTTTGACTGTCTACAGACTAATATGGCAGCTGCTTAGTGCCCATGCTAGTGTATTCAGCAGACAGAATCAGATCACGCCTAAAGTGCACAACAAGTTGGAAATCCCATTCTAAAGGATTTGCAATTCATTGACTCTGGAAGGCAAGGTGCAGTATACAGAGCAGAATAGTTTCTGTAAAGAAATAGAAATAAAATAAAGAAGAAATAGGAATAAAATATTAATATATTGAAGCTGAAACATGAAAATATCATTGAGTTTAGGTAAGTTACCTTTGTGTGTACTAAATATGGTAAATATTTTATCTCCTTTTTATGCACATGCTAATTGCTATGGCTACACAAATTATTGTGGTTACAACCACTATTGAGTCAACAGGATAACTTGTATGTATGTTAACTTCCTATTCCATTACAGGGGCATATGCAGCAAGGCCCCATGCTATTGTATCATCATGGAATATTACCAGCAGGGAGCACTCTACGATGTGCTGCGACACAAAGACCACAACATACTACCACCACAAGTAGTCAGCTGGAGCAGGCAGATTGCTAACGGCATGCAGTTCATGCGCTCTCATCAAATCATCAATAGAGACCTCAGATTACCAAAGTATGTCTTAAACAATAATATTCAGTGCTTTGGTCAGTGGCATATCTACAGTGGGGCCTAGTGGGGCATGTGCCCCACTAACTTTCAGAACTTTCAGTTTATATATTAAATAAACACGTAGCTTACCTTTCTTGTAGCTGTTATACGCGTACGCATAAGTCGGCATAACCTGGAAGTGCCGAAGCGGTGGCCGCGCTATGTAGTCACGAGTCTCTCTTCCGTGCAAGGCGTTTATCGCTTGCAGTATAAGCACCCGCGCACTGCGAGTTAATTTATGTATTTTGGATTTTGTCAAGATGGCTTGCCCCAAAAAGACTAAACAATTAACATTAATTGACTTTCACTCGAAGAAATTAAAGCTGGCAGAAGCAGAAGATGACTCATAATCACACTCAGATCTAGAAGTAGAAGATGAGAGTTTAGATGAGCAAGATTTTTCAGAGACAGAAAGTGATAGTTTTCTCCCTACTACTAGTAGTAGACGGCAAGATAATCATATAACTGTTCAGTACCCATCTCCCCCAACTACCATCATAATAAATGACCTCTCTGATCATCGCAATGTTGCTCAGGATCAGCAAAACTTCAGAGTCAGTCCTGCATGCACATCAGAATCTTCAACTTCTCAAGTGCCCTGTGACATTGCTCAAGGACTGCATCGACAGCCTGCTCGACCTGTAATAAAATTTCCTACAACTAAAATTGGCTCAAAAATGGTCTTCTAACTCTTCATGGTATGCAAAATATAAGTGGCTCGAGTACTCAATTATCAAGGATTCAGCTTTTTGTTACCCGTGTCGATTTTTTGCCCACACTTCTGGTAGATCATCTGAAACATTTACTAAAATAGGATTCTGTAACTGGAAACATGCAACTGGTAAAGATGGTATATTAGTAAGGCATGATCACTGTAATACTCATAAGCAAGTTATGTGTTCTTGGTGTGACTTTGTGAAGAATGTTAAATGTGGTACATCTGTTGCTGAATCATTAGACTCTACCAGACATCAACAGATATTAGAAAATAGGCATTACATCAAGACTTTAGCAAGTGTCATTTTATTTTGTGGACGCCAAGATATTGCCTTGCGAGGCCATCGAGAGACTGATTTAGATCATAACAGAGGAAATTACCTTGAACTTCTTGAGCTGATTGCTGGGCATGATAGTGTTGTTGCTGATAAGCTTCATAATGGACCTAGGAATGCTACATACACCATACACCAGTCCAAACATTCAGAACTCACTACTTAATGTACTCGGAAATATGATCAGGAAGAAAATATGTAGTGAAGTAAGAGAGGCAGGTGCTTATTCTATCTTGTGTGATGAGACAAAGGACTGTAGCAAGCAGGAACAGCTTTCACTGATAGTAAGATATGTTGACAATAAAACAGTAACCAATGAGCATTTTTTGACTTACATGGAAGTTAAGGGTCTTGATGCCAAGAGTCTAACAAGTTATATTGTTAGTGCCCTGGAAACATATTGTCTTGATCCAAAACTTATTGTGTCCCAAGGTTACGATGGGGCATCTGTTATGAGTGGCAGTTGCACAGGTGTCCAGACTCGTCTAAAGGAAGTTGCTCCATATGCAACCTATATTCACTGTTATGGACATTCATTAAACCTTGTTCTTGTCGATTGTGCTAAAGCTATTCCTCAAGCAGCTGAGTTTTTATGTCTGGTGGAATCTCTCTATGTGTTTATTGCTGCTACCAAAGCACATGCTATTTTTATGAGCAAACAACATGATTTACACCCTACTAAACAGCCTTTACAGCTTC